>JAJHZJ010000127.1:728291-863291 GCA_023548195.1 Bettongia penicillata ogilbyi
ACTTTATATCCTCTTTATCTTAAATAAAATAGCTGACGTGTCCAAGGCTCCTCGAGACCTACGAAATGATTTCCTTACAACCTGTGGGGTAGGTACCGTCATTTTGGTCTCACTTTACAGATAAAACTTTCATTAAAACAAGGCTAATCAGTAGGTATTGATGAGGTTACACATAGAATCCTAGAATTGAAAGGCACCTTAGAGGTATAGCAACACCATGACTCAGTTTTTCTTGGACATTTTTTTTCAAGAAAAGAAAGTATACATTTAATGAGGCTTTGTGAGAGAAAAATCTTTTTTTTCAGACTCGATGTAGCCCAGTTTTTGGTTTGGAAAATGTCCCCTCAAGCTGCAGATCAAATATCACTTTCAATAAGAGATTTTTCTCATTTCCTGTCCTCCCCCTTCCATCACTCACTGGTAGCCAGCCTTCTGATATTGCTTCTCATTTATGTATTTTATTCAAACTTACTTGTTGGTACATTACCTCCTCCCGTAATGTGAGTTCCTTGAGAGCAGGTACTGTGTTTTTGCCTTTCTTTGTATCCACAGAGCTTAGCCCAGTGCCTAGTACACAGCAAGTGCTCAATAAATGTTTGTTGGTCGTGACTGAAAAAAAATAAAGGAAAATATGGTTGCATCCTTAAAGATCTGTTAATCCACTGAATCCAATAGTCATGGTTGGCTAGTTGTTAAAGCTTAAGATTGCCCTAAGACTTTTGGGACACCCTACATGGGTAACATGTAGTTCATATCCTTGAGGAATTTACAATCTATACGGAAAATCAGGACGTATATACATGAAACTGTATGAGACAATGTACAAACTAGAGCTAAATATTTTAAAAAATGACATGGTTTTAAATGCCTGTTACTTCTCATAAAATGCTATGTTGCATTGTTTCTCCCTCTACCAATCAAAATTCTCCCTTGCAAAGCAGAATTCTCATAGGTAAGGAAATTACATGTTGACCTTTCCAGAATGTGTATGCTTTATTCTGCACTTGTCCACCAATTCTCTCCAAAGAGGATAGATAGAAGCTTAGTTTAGTGATGAGACCTCTGAAACTCACTGGTCATTATGTGGATCTGAGTTCTGGTGTCTTTTGGTGTGGTCTTCCTTCACAGCCCACTGGTTATTGTATAAACTTTTGCCTTGATTCTGTTTTCTTCACTCTGCATCAATTCATGGAAATCTTCAATCAGTCGAGAAACATTAATCACCTACAATGTGTCAGGCATTGATACAAAAAGAGGAAAAAGTCCCTGACATCAAGTAACTTACAGTTTAATAGGGTAGACAATATGCAAAGAAATATATACAAAGCAAGCTAAATATGGATAAATAGGAAATAATTAGCAGAAGGAAGTCACTAAATTCTTAATATTCCTTTTTTATTATGGCATAGTGCAGTTCCATTTCATTTTTATAAGACAATTTGTTCAGCCATTTCACAGTCAGTGGGCACTCACTTTGTTCCTAGTTTTTGGTTACCACAAAAGGGCTGCTATAAATATTTTGATCTTCCTTAAGAACTCTGATCAACACAGTGATCAACTATGATTTCAGACTAATCTCTTGACAGAAAGATGGTGAACGAATATGTAGAATGAAACTCACACTCTTGGGCAATGGCCAATATAGCAGTTTGTTTATTGCTGGGATTTTGTTTTTGTACTTAAATTAAAAACAAAATTAAATTAATTAAATTAAAAAATTAAATTAAAAAAATAATTAAAATAAAATAAAAAATAATGTAATCTCTAGGACTTTAACTCTGTTACATAACAGATGAAACTTGTACAAATGGTTTTTCAAAATTTTCTTCTCTTTTCTTCTTTGCTTATGCTTCCACCGCCCCTTTATTTTTATTCAATGCACCGCCCCCCTCCAATTACGCTTGAGGCTACTACTACCACCTGCCAGGGGGTGGTATTGCCCACTTTAGAAACCTCTGTAGGAAATCTTTCTCAACCCCTCTTAATTCTAGTGCCTTCCCTCTGTTAATTATTTCCTATTTATCCTGTATATAATTTGCATATATTTGTTTGCACATTAGATTGTATGCTCCTTGAGGGCAGGTACTGTCTTTTGCCTCCTTTTGCATCCCTAGCACTTAGCACAATGTCTGGCACGTTTAGTATTCAATCGTTTAAAGCGTGCCCAATTTTTCGTGACCCCATTTGGGGTTTTCCTGGCAAAGATACTGGAGTGGTTTTCCATTTCCTTCTCCAGATCATTTTACTGATGAGAAAACCGAGGCAAACAAGGCTAAGTGACTTACCAAGGGTCACAAAGGTAGTAAGTATTTGAGGCTGGATTTGAACATAGGAAGATGAGTCTTCCTGCCTCCAGTCCCAGTGCTCTATGCTTCTTAATGAGCACATGTCTATTGAATGATTGATCATGGGTAAGACACTTTACCTCCCTGACACTCAATTTCCTCTTCTATAACTTATAGATCATTAATCATTTATTAACTACCTACTAGATGCCAGGCACCGTACTGTATATACAAAGACAAAAAAAAAAATGAAGTCGTCTGTGCTCTCAAAGAGCTTATGTTGTATTAGAAGATAATGCTGAGTATTAATTTACTATATAGAGTTACTATGACTATTCAATGAGATAATATAAATAAATTGCTTTGAAGATCTTAAATCACTTATAAATTAAGGCTATTGATACTATTATTGACATCCTGAAGAAGTGTTTAGGTGGCACAGTGGTAGAGTCAGTAAGGTGCGAATTCAAATTCTGCCTCAGATACTTAGATGTGTGACCCAGGGCAAGTCACTTATCTTTTTTCTGTCTCTGTTTCCTCATCTGTGAAATGGGGATCAGAATAGCACCTACCTCTCAGAGTTATTATAAGGATAAACAGATAATATTTATAAACTGCTTCACAAACTTTAATGTTCTATATAAATGCTAACTATTATTATTAGCCATCAGTCAATTCAGAATCATGATTTTACTTTTTAGATGGTCCTTCCTTCCTTCCTTCCTTCCTTCCTTCCTTCCTTCCTTCCTTCCTTCCTTCCTCCCTTCCTTCCTTCCTTCCTTCCTTCCTTCCTTCCTTCCTCCCTTCCTTCCTTCCTTCCTTCCTTCCTTCCTTCCTTGCTTCCTTCCTTCTTTCCTTCCTTCCTCTCTCCTCCCCTCTCTTTTTCTCCCTTTCTTTGTCTCTCTCCCTTTCTCTTTCTCTCCCCCTCTCGCTGTGGTGTAATTACTACAAAGTCAAACTGGACAGATCAACTTCTGATCCAATATTGTGTGTGACCTTGACCTGGCCAAATCACTTAACTTTCATGTATTCGAGGCACTTCATTAAGACGTCAATCACAGAGCAGGTACTGCTGGAAGGAGTTTGCTAAAGGGGGTTCTGTGCATGAATGAAATCACGGAACAGTTAAAAAAATCATAGGAGGACAGATGTAACCATATTCTTCTATCACCTTTAGTGCACTGCAAAATGAAATAATCTAGATGCCTTTTCAATGTAATAATTTAGGTTTTTGCCATGCTTTGCATCCTTAGTACTTACTTCAGTACATAAGAGGAGCTTAATAAATGACTGCCTAATTTTCAAGAATTTTTAAATATACCTTTGCAAATAAAGCTGCATTCACAGAGAAAAATTGCTGTTGTACAACAGCAATTTGATTTCTTCCAATACAACATAATAACCATCTCAGGACATGATGAACAGGTTCCTTAAGTCCTCTTCAAACCCAACTCTGAATGACCAGTCATCAGAAGGGAATTAAATTCTTTAAAACAGGCAAGGCTTTTGATAAAATAAAATCCAATTCTACCACCTAAGAAACTCTTAACCAACAAACAACTATGCCATTGGGTTTGAATGTAATACTCTTCACATCAGAGGAAAAGTGGCTGTCAAATGAGATTTTTCCACTTTAGGGTTTAGTGTGTTGCCAAGTCTGTTTACTACATGTCACATTGAATATGGGTGGTAATGAAAAAGTGTGCTTTTATAAAACTCAGGAATGTTTATTTCAATGGCAGATCTCATATAGTCCCTTGTGGGGGTGAAACTAATCTAGAATTATGGATTGGTATTGCCCTATAGCATTCATTACAAGAGGTGGCTAGTAAAATCCATGTTCAAATATTTTACATTCATTATCCTTCCAATCCTCCTATCCTGATGCTTCATTCATGGCATACAGGTGACCCTGGATTCCAGAAGATGATGTGAGAATAGTGAACAAACCCTGTCAGGTCCTATCAAGCTGAAAGAGCTCCATGTATGTCTCAGTGATAGAATATTGTTTGATAATTAACCTACCTTAGTTCAGAGAAGCTCATTTGGAGTTTTGCCATCAGGTGGTAATGGGAAAATCCACAGATGTGATATTACAAAGGGAAGATAGTATAATCATATATTTAGGATGAACTACCTAAAGAAAGTGTCTCACAATTAGAAGATGCCTGAATATCCTCAGGGAATTAATTTCATTAGAATATCATAGGATCATAGGTTTAGAATCATAAGGGATCTTAGAGGTCATCTAGTTCAACCTTCTACCTTTACATTTGAAGAAACTGAAGTTAAGCAAACATGCCCAAGGTTGTGTCTTTATTCCTATGGGTCAATGAGTCCTTACTCAGTGATTTCAGCTAAAGAAAGATTTTTTAAAAAGTAAAACATCACAGAATAGCTATGGAAAAGGCAGTATGGATATGGAAAGAGTAACAGAGGGGATATTGGTACACTTGGGTTTTAGCCTGACTTTTCTAGTAACAAGGTCACTTTGCTTGTAATCTGTAAAAGGAAGGGGACCATCTCAAAATTGCTTTCCACTTCCAAAGTTCTCTGATGATTTGTTTACCTTGATTATTCTCTAAGGTCTTCTGGTTTTGTCGAAACACATTTGAAGACCTCCTTTTCTCATCCACTCACCTGCCTCTATTATAGATCTATTGGTCGATCTGTTATCTGTCTGTCTGTCTATCTATTTATCTGTCTATCTATCTATCTATCTATCTATCTATCTATCTATCTATCTATCTATCTATCTATCTATCTATCTATCCTGTCTGATCCTTTATCTAATCTTGCCTCTTGGCAGGTAGGTAGAGTGGAGAGAGTGTTCAATAGAGTCAGTGAGACCTGACTTCAAATCCAGCCTCAGACATTTACTAGCTTTATAACCTTGGGTAAGTCCCTTAACCTTTGTTTTCCTCATTTTCCTTAACTGTAAAATGGGGAAAATGACAGCACTCACCTCAAAGGGCTGTTGTGGGGATCATGTGAGGCAATATTTGTAAAATGTACTTAGCCTAGTACCTGACATATAGTAGATGCTTTATAGATGCTTATTCCCTAGCCTTCTTTCTATCTGTGTTTCTATCTATTCATCCATTCATTTATCTATCTGTTTATTTTGATAGCTTCCATTTCCAACAGTAAATTGGATTGACTGACAGAAAGTCTATTACGGTCTTTAGGATATGGTGTTTTTTAACTTTGCTGACCAAAAAACAAAAAGGAAGAAAAGGTAAATAATTAAAATTAATTATGTTCTTATTACATACTGTATGAGAAACCTTTCTTCCAAATCCATATCTCTGCACAGACTTCTCTCTCCTTAACATTTTCCTGAAATCTATTAAAGTAACAGTTCATATTATAGAGCAGTACATCTTTGTATATACATTTACCAGAGGTGTGCAAACAGTAATGGATGGAAATCCGGAGCTGCTGCATATCATTCTGACCCCAGCCAGTACTATCTAGCATGGATATAGGGCTTTAAAGTTTGCAAAGCCTATATTACCTTATTTGAGTCTTACAACAGCTCTGGGAGGTAGGTGCTATTATTAGTCTCATTTTCAGATGAGGAAATTGAGGCTTAAAGAGGTTATATGATTAGCCCAAAGGTCACTATTGATAATGTATTTTTGCTTATGGTTAATGTAATTTTGCTTCTTAATGGGAAGATCTTTCCCATCCATTAATAGGCCCAGGTGACCTACCTGGGTCACATGGAAGTCTGAGTCACCTGGAACCTGTGGTGGAGGAGCTTGCTGAACGGGTGGAACAGGAAGGGTGGAACTGGAGCAGAGTTGAGAGAAAATTGGTCAGAGCAGTCAGAATTGAGAGAGAAAAGCAGGCAGCAAGTAGTGTGAGTGGTAGAGTTTGTTTGTGATTTTGTTTAAGGGAGCTGGTTTGTGGGAAGGTTTGGGGATGGTATTTCCCTCTGCATTGTTATTGTGTATAGATTTCTTTGTTGCTGTGATGGATTTGGCTTTCTGGTGTCTGAATAAATGTTTTGGTTCTATCTTCCATATGGGGAGTCTGTTGTATTTTGCTTTTGATTCAGAATGCCCTGGCATACTCATGGCTACTGTAGGCACTGTAAATATTGTGTTGGCACTACAGTCACATAGCCAGTAAGTGTCTGAGGAAAAACTTGGACTTAGATATTGTTGATGCTAAGTTGGGCACTCTTACCTAGCAGCCTTAAAGCAAAATAAGAAATATAAAATCATTAACATCATAGTTATTTGCTGTTTATCAGAGAAGAGTGTCAGTTCTCTGACAAGTGGGCATTCTCAAGTATTGAGTGCAAACCTATTTAACTGAAACTTTAAACTGAGACATTTTCAGTCTGGCTCATGGATTCTTCCACTTTCCCTTAGCCCTCTTTCCTTTGAAGACAACCTGTTTTATGACATCTTCAGTACAGTAAGATGTTGTTACAGATGTTAATACCTTAATGTTGATTTTTCATATCAGGTCATAAGGTACAAATTAATGGGACACCAAGAGTCCTAGTCTAACTAATTAAGACAAACCTAGTGAACCTGAGGAACTTATTTAGATTTTCTTTGCCTTGAATCCTTGAAGGAAATATACAAACCAATAATAATTTCAGGATCATAGATTTAGAGCTGTAAGAGACCCTTACAGTCATGGGATAGTGGAAGGAATCAGAAGACCTCGGTTCAAATTCTGGCTTTGACATTTGTTAATTCCGTGACCTCGGGCATATTACTTTTGGGTTTAGTATCTCTGGGATTCAATTTCCTCATTGGTACAATGAAGGGGTTAGACATGATGACTTGTAAAATCCTTTCCATGCATGATTCTGTGGTGATCCTATGATTTAACCCAATTTTGTTAATTTTACAAATGAGAAAATTCAGATAGAAAAAAGTTAGGTAACTTGTCCAGGGTCACATAGTATGTAGCAAAGCCAGGATTTGATGTCACATCTTTCTTACCTGTATGTGTGGCATTCTTTTTTTTTTATTCTGTAGATTTTTATTACATATTTTCATTCTTTTTTTTAAATTTATTTATTTAACTTTTTACATTCATTTTCACAAAATGTTGGGTTCCAAATTTTCTCCCCTTTTCTCCCCTCCCCCCACCCCAATACACCAAGCAATCTAATTTTCCCTATCACCAATCTGCCCTCTCTTCTATCCTCCCTCCCTTCTCTTGTCCCCATCTTCTCTTTTGTCTTGTAGGGCCAGATGACTTTCTATTCCCCATTAACTGTATTTCTTATTTCCTAGTAGCAAGAACAATACTCAACAGTTGTTCCTAAAACTTTGAGTTCCAAATTCTCCCCATCCTTCCCTCCCCACCCATTCCCTTTGGGAAGGCAGGCAATTCAATACAGGCCATATCTGTGTAGTTTTGCAAATGACTTCAACAATAGTCGTGTTGTGTAACACTAACTGTATTTCCCTCCATCCTATCCTGTCCCCCATTGTTTCTATTCTGTCTTTTGATCCTGTCCCTCCCCAAGAGTGTTGACTTCAAATTGCTCCCTCCTCCCATTGCCCTCCCTACCATCATCCCTCCCCCCTTGCTTATCTCCTTCTCCCCCACTTTCCTGTATTGTAAGATAGGTTTTCATACCAAAATGAGTGTGCATTTTATTCCTTCCTTTAGTCAAATGTGATGAGGGTAAACTTCTTGTTTTTTCTCTCAGCTCTCCTCTTTTTCCCTCCACTAAAAAGTCTCCTGCTTGCCTCTTGAATGAGATATAATTTACCCCATTCCATTTCACCCTCTCTCCTCCCACTACATTTCTCTCTCACCATTTACCTTAATTTCCTTTAAGATATGGTCCCATCCTATTCAGTTCACTCTGTGCTCTCTGTCTCTGTGTGTGCATGCATGTATGTGTGTGTGTGTGTGTGTGTATGTGTGTGTGTGTGTGTGTGGTCCCACCAACTACCTAGATACTGAAAAATTTTAAGAATTACAAAAATTGTCTTTCCATGTAGGAATGTAAACAGTTCACTTTTGGTAAGTCCCTTATGACTTCTCTTTGCTGTTTCCTTTTTCATGCTTCTTCTCATTCTTGTGTTTGAAAGTCAAATTTTCTTTTCAGTTCTGGTCTTTTCATCAAGAATGCTTGAAAGTCGTCTGTTTCTTTGAAAGACCATATTTTCCCCTGAAGTATTATACTCAGTTTTGCTGGGTAGGTGATTCTTAATTTGAGTCCTAGTTCCTTTGACTTCTGTAATATCCTATTCCACACCCTTCGATCCCTTAATGTAGAAGCTGCTAGATCTTGTGTTATCCTGATTGTATTTCCACAATACTGGAATTGTTTCTTTCTAGTTGCTTGCAATATTTTCTTCTTGACCTGGGAATCTGGAATTTGGCCACAATGTTCCTAGGAGTTTCTCTTTTTGGATCTCTTTCAGGTGGTGATCGATGAATTCTTTCAATACTTATTTTGCCCTCTGGTTGTAGAATGTCAGGGCAGTTTTCCTCGATAATTTCATGGAAGATGATATCTAGGCTCTTTTTTTGATCATGGCTTTCAGGTAGTCCCATAATTTTTAAATTGTCTGCCCTGGATCTATTTTCCAGGTCAGTTGTTTTTCCCATGAGATATTTCACATTATCTTCCATTTTTTCATTCTTTTGGTTTTGTTTTGTGATTTCTTGGTTTCTCGTAAAGTCATTAGCCTCCATCTGTTCCATTCTAATTTTGAGAGAACTATTATCTTCAGTGAGCTTTTGAACCTCTTTTTCCATTTGGCTAATTCTGCTTTTGAAAGCCTTCTCCTCATTGGCTTTTTGAACCTCTTTTGCCAATTGAGTGAGCCTATTTTTCAAGGTGTTATTTTCTTCAGCATTTTTTTGGGTCTCCTTTCGCAAGGTATTGACCCGTTTTTCATGCTTTTCTTGCATCTCTCTCATTTCTCTTCCCAGTTTTTCCTCCACCTGTCTAACTTGCTTTTCCAAGTCCTTTTTGAGCTCTTCCATGGCCTGAGCCCACCGGACATCCCCCTGGGATGTCTGGGATACAGAGGCCCCGACCTCCACGTGTTTCCCTGATGGTAACAATCCTTCCTCGCCTTCAGAATTGAAAGGTGGGAACATCTGAACCCCATCAAAGTAACTTTCTATAGTCTTATTTTTCTTCCCTTTTCTGGGCATTTTCCCAGCCAGTTACTTGACTTCTGAGATTCCTGTCCACTCCCGCCTAGATCCGCCCAGCTAGTGCTTGGGGTCTGAGATTCAAATGGGCTTTCAGCGGCAGGCGTGGCTGCTATTCAATGTGAGCTTAAGTTCTGGTGCTTGGGTGGGGGCAGGGCCGCTTCCCAGGCTCAGTTCCCTCAGGGGCTTTATGCAGTGGTGGGGGCAGGGCCGCTTCCCAGGCTCAGTTCCCTCAGGGGGTTTATGCAGAGACCTGAACTTCTGCCTGCTGCTGCCTGCTGTCCCGGGCCGCCACCGCTGCCCCTGCCACTGCCTCTTCCACTGCCTCTACCGCTGCCTCCCAAGGGGCCCAAGTCACGGAGACACCCCGCTCCCCTCTCGGCCAGCGCAGACGTCTCTCTCACTGACCTGTAGCGTCTGTGGGCGGAGGGACCTTCCCAGCCACCGGAGATTCCATCCCTGAAGCCTGCTCGGATCTGCTCCTCTTGGCTGCATGGTCAAGGCAGGTCAGGGGTGGGCTCCGCTTTCCGGGGCGCGACGGACCCTGGGGATGGCTTTCCAGGGCTCTCTGGAACGGAAATCTTTTCCACTGTGTTTCTGCACACCTTGCAGTGATCCAGAATTTGTGGGGAGTTCTTCTTGCAGGAAATATATGGGCTGTGGGTTCGGAGCTAACATACGTGAGTCTTTCTACTCCGCCATCTTGGCTCCACCCTACGTGTGGCATTCTTTCCACTGTACTCTAATGCCAGGGAATAGTTATTCACATGTGTGTAATATTTCAGTTTATTCTTTTCTCAAATCTGTTATGATAGGTAGTTTAAAAATATTATCTCATGTTACAAATGAGTGATTAAGTGACTTGTTCATAGTCTACTTTAGACTGTGAGTTCCTTGGGAGTAGTGATAATCTTTTGCCTTTTTTTTATGTCTCTAACATCTAATACAGTGTCTGGCACATAGTAGATGCTAAATAAACACGTGTTGACTGATGTAGTATGTAAGTATTGAAATCAGACTCTGGTCTTAAATATTTGACTCAACATAAATTCAATCTGAGTTATTTTTCATGTGGGTATTAGGTCAAGCATGGGAGTCACTCGATGCCTTATCAATTCCTTGAAATGAAATGTTTAGAAACAATTTTGCTAGCAGGGAAATAGAAGCTTTGCTTGCCAATAGACCACATGTTAAGAAGAAAGCAGCATGATTCTGTCCCCTCTCTTGTGAGCAAGTAAGAATCAGAATATTGTTCATCTTTACCTTCCCTCCTCTTCCTTCTCTTGCCTCTCTTTGCTGCTATGAAGCCTAAATGGTTAGTAGAAGTGTAATCCAGGCTGATGTCAATTTATTTCTTCCTTTCATCTTGGGCTTGACAAAAACAATATAGAAATGAGCATAGCACGGATAGAAAAGTGAATATAAAAGGGAAAGGAAATTGGGGATGATGGTATGAGAACAGGTGCATTAAATGTTTGACCCATGACCAAAGGAAGGGATGTGGCATGGTCCGTAGAAGGAGAAGTTATTTTAATTATACTGAATAACATGGGCAAAGTGTAAATGGGTAGAGTGGATAAAATAGATAATGCAAACATTCATGTAGAATGAGCTCATCTGTAGGAAACTGTAAAGGAAACATGAGAAATAATGTGACTTTTACATTATTATTACAAAGATTCATATATGCTATGGACCAAATTACATTCCTCTAAATAGAATTATATACAAAATGAATTAAATTTTATATGGGGCTGCTAAGTGGCACAGTGGATAGAGCACTAGGTCTAGATTTGCACAGGTTTGCTTGCCCATATAAAATATGTTCTTAAAAGAAGAAATCAAACATGATTCTAGATTGTGCTCCTGCTTTGCTGGGTCTAGTGTCAGGAAGACCTGAGTTCAAATCTATCCTCAAATACTTGCTTTGTGATCCTGGGCCAGCAACCTAACCTCTGCTTGCCTCAGTTTCTTCAGCTGTAAAATGGGGATAATAACAGCACTTCTAAATAGAATTACATACAGAATGAACTAGATTTTATATGAGGCAGCTAGATGTCACATTGTCAGTTGGGGTAATAATAGCATTTACCTTTCAGGTTGTGAGAATCAAATGAGATAATATTTGTAAACTGCACCTAGCCCTGTCCCCAGCATGTCATAATTGCTATATAAATGGCTATTGCCTTCTCTCTCCTTCCCCTGTGGTAAAGTTGTAATAATATTTGTGGCATTGGTTCCATGTAATTCTTGAACCTCCTCCTTTGTCTAGGTCCAAGTGGATGTGTTTAGGTAATCACAATTAAGTAAGCATAGCTTAACTTCCCAATGAGTACATTCTATGCTAAGATAATAGGCAGAAGAGATAAGTCTAATAGTAAAGCACTTAATTGGGCCAGACTAGGAAAGTAAATAACAAAGAAAATAAAGTGATAGAATCTTCCATAGACTTCCACATAAGAAAAAAAGACAGCATTTCTCAGATAATTCATGGTCAAAGTGAGGAGAAATGATGCAGCAGGGATGCCCTCTCATTGTGTCGCCTCTAACATCTCTATTGGTGTGAATTGTAGAGGTCTCCTGTTCCACCATTCTTTTTTAGTAATTGGACTTGACTGTTTCTTCAAGCTGTGGCCATCTGCTCCTGTGGCTTCTTCCTTGGGATTGAATATTATGACTTTTTTGGGTGAGAGGACCAGGGCCAACATACCGTGCATTTATCATGCACCACCGTTTTCCAATAACTTATATCCATAATCTCACCATTATCCTCAACTCCTCACTCTTCCTTACTACATATACCATGCATGTGTCATGCCTGACACATTTTCAGAACTTCTCTCAGAAAGGTCTTGTCATACCTCCTCTGGGGCCATCACCCCAGTGATGGGGTATCTGATCTGTGTCTTGCCACTGGACTCTGATGACTTTGTGTTGACTTTGCACAGCCCTGCCTCACTTCAGTCCAATTCAATTGCAAGAAAAGACATCACCTGTTGATGTCCTTAATCTCCTTTGAAAATGTAGGACAAACAACAAGTCCCACCTCTTCACAAAACTTAAGTGGTTCTTAAGACTTTCTCTTCTTGACATCTCTCTCTCTTCCCCACCTTCCACCAGCCCCCTTGCCTACCTGGCACCCCCCACATCTCCTCCCAAAATGATCTTATAGCTTTGCTGAGCAATGACTTCAGGTGGAGGGATGGAGCTGGCCACTTTTGTCCTAAATTCCTGCAAAGGTTTCTATTACATATATTTACATATATTAATTAGGCATGTATGTGTGTGTTTATAATTATTAATAATAATAATGACTCAAACTTAAGTAATGCTTAGAAGTAAAGGTTTATAAAGAGGTTTCAAAAGCTTGTCCTAACAAAGGTTGATACTATATTTCATCTAGAGTTCAGTGGAGCCACTAGAGGGACATGAGTAGTGGATTAAACATATATGAAGAATCAGATAGGAGAATTCTTTTAAAACCAAAATTACTCTTAATGGATAGTTATAGACAGCCAGCCTGGAAAACACATTTTTCCAGGAGGGGTCTCAGAGTTGTACTATTATCAGTGGTCCTGATAGTAACCTTCTGTGTTGTCTCAAATTTGTGGAATAGAAAGCTTTTGTAGAAGTGGTGTTATATATCTTCAGTTCATGAAACATGTAATGTCTTTCCTTAGTCTGAAACACCTAAGTTGATCAGGCTTTTTCCTTTTTTTTCTTTCTGGATTCTGAGGGGAGCATAGTAATTAATGACTATGTGTGTGCTGATGGTGATGTTTGACATCTCAATTTATTAAGATCTTGGAATCAAGTCTCTGATTTGGAATTATTTTTACTTTTTCAAGAATTCTGCCTGCCTGTTTAAATTTCTATTTGGAAACTTAGTCACTAGTGATTTTTTTCTATGTGAATTGAAATAAGGGGACAAATGTGAGAGATGTTGATGGACAAATGGTAATATTTGGCAATTGAATATATGTGGTAAGGAAGAGTGGGATTTGAGGATAATAGTGAGGTTATGGATATAAGTTATTGGAAAATGGTGGTGCCTTCAACAGAAATAGAAAAAGTTGGAAATGGGGAGTGATCAGAAGGGCCTCTGTTTTGGACATGTTGAGTTTGAGAAAGTTTTTGTGATAACTAGTTGGAAATTATCATTAACCAGTTGGGAACAAAAACAAGGAGAGAACTAGGTCTGGATATATTTGTCCTTGATTCATCTGCATAGTAATGTTAAGTGAACCCATGGGAGTTAATAAGGTCTTCAAGAAAGAGAATATAGAGGCAAAAGAGAAAAAGGCCCAGGATAGATCCTTGGTGAACACCCTTACTTAGAGGGTGTGGCATGGATATAAACCACCAAAGGGGACTGATGAGTAGAAGGAAAGCCAAGAGAGGCCACTGTCAAAAAAGCCCAAGGATCAGAGCATCCAGGAGAGGGTGATCAACCATGTTAAATATAGCAGCTAGATCAAGAAGGATGAGGACTGAGAAAAGAGTATCATATTTGACAATTAAGAAATTATTAAATAACTTTGGAAAGAACAGGTACAGTTAAGTAATGATATTGGAAGCCAAGTTGCAAAGGTGGATGAGAAGAATGAAAAAAGAGGCAGCAATTGTACATTTTTTTTTCTAAGAATTTGGTTGAGATTGTGAGGAAAGCTGTAACATGGTATCTTAGCATATAGTAGAGTATAATAAAGGTAGGTCATTTAATTATTTTTATTACCGCTGCTCATCATATCTTATTTTTGCATTTTTCAGTAGGGTTCAGGTGGGAATGTTGTAGGAACTTGATTATCATGCTGTTCCTTAATATTTGATGTTTAGTGTTTGACTACTGTATAGACAAATGAAACAACTTTCTTTGGATACATTTATTAAGATGTAAAGTTAACTGCTGTGTAATCACTGAAAGGATCCTCAGTACAGGGCCATTAATGGACAGGGTGATGGGGTTCATATATATCACATCCTTGTCTCATATGATTTTGATTTCACCCAGGTTTCTCTATTTACATTTATTTCCTCCCTTGTAGCTTAGAGATGATGGGTATTGGCACCATGGCATCTATTTAAAATGTTGTTCTTAAGTTTTAATTGCTTAATTTTATGTCTGGGTGATTATGAGCAGTAGTTGGGTCTTTGATAATGGTCATGTACCAGTTCAGCTTATTAGGTTTTCTCTAGTATATTTTGAGTATTTGTGTGTATTAATAGAATTGGGATTTATTGATTTTGTCAGGCCATAAAATGTGGAGAGTTTCTGTTATGGAAGTCTAGCCACCTGGTTGTGTCTTACTAGGTCTTAGGCAAATACTAAACATTGACAGCCTGCAGTGATGCGTTATATTGTCTCCACTGACCTTGTATAACATACATCAGTCACTAAGTTTAACAAGAAGAGGCCCCTCTGCTCTAGACTTAGGTCATGCAGGTGGGCTGTGTTCACACCTTGAGGACCCTTGTCTTCAAAGACAGTTTTTAACCCCTTTTTTTTGTCTGTGACTCTTTACCGCCTGACCCCAGAGTGTCAGGGGAAAATGACTTAAATCTAGGGTTTTAGATTATGTCTAGGTACTTCCCAGAGTGGGTAGAAAGGGACTCAGTGTACAACACACACACACACACACACACACACACACACACATGCACACATGTACACACACCCCTATATAAAAAATAGATATAAATACACTATATATTATATGTGTAATATGTAATTATATCATTATACACATTATTAATATCATTTATTGCTATTTTAATAGTAATGTAATTAATATTGAAAATTATCAACATTATATTAGTATATAAGATATAGGACAGCTGTATTTTTTCTACATAAAAGAAATCCTTAATATACACAAGGACCCACAAATGTGTTGACACAAAACTTACGCAAGCAGCACCAATAATGTAACTACTTTTATATTCTCCACGGAGGTTGATATTTAAAACAAGATCTGATGCAGTGTGTGAGATAACTGAATAGACATTATATATTTCACTTCAGCTCTGCTCTGTCCAAACTATTCTCTCTAGGACCATGTCTTCTGGAAAGTCAGGTCAATATTTGGACTTACCTTTCCATCATAGGTAAAGAAGTGCCACAGTGCATCTTTTGATAACTATATTTCAATATAATTGGTTTCTTTTGTAGTTCTGTGTATTTCATATTAGCATTATGCTGGGAGAGGGTCTATAGACATCACTAGATGGTCAAAGGGATTCATGAAGGTTAAGAACTTCCTGTTCAAAGGTTGGCCCCTAAAGGCTTCAATTTCTGCTACATTATTATTAGTAGGATAGTGCTGGGAATGATGTAAAGCTACAATAGAAGTGAGGATAGGTGCTGTATCCTTTACACTTTGTAAAATATCTTTTCAAGTTTTGGTTGTTTTATCCAGATGCTTATAAGTTGTGTTTTTGCATCCTGGAAAGTACCTATAACATGAGCATTTTTAATCTGGTCAAAGAATACTGCAAAATCTCAAAAGACTGCTAAACTAAAACCTTTATTTTTTTTCCTCCTAGACATCTGTAGGTACCACATGGGAAACATTTAATACTGTAAAGATGTTCTGTGACAACTGGTTAGCAGAAATAACCCCTATAGAGCAAACTGAAATGGAATGACTTTCAACAGAAATAACTGAAGACACTAAAGGTCAGTTGCAGAGTGATTTTGAAGGTCTGTGGACAGGTGGCAAACAACAGAAGCAGGCAGTCCAATTTGGTGAGGGGAACGGGATAAAAAATCTTAAGGAACTAAGGTAAAAAGGCAACACTACAAATAAAAGCAGCTCTGAAAAATAGTTTTCATAGAATAGTCTTGCCCACATTTCAGTGTAAAAGGAGCTAATTGCTCATGCTTTTGTATTTCAACCATGACCATGGATAATATCATTTAGAAAAATAATTTTCTTTCTTTAAAAAAACAACTTTTTATTTTTAAATAAGTTTTTTTTTGACATATTCGATTTTTATAGCACCCTCTTCTCAATGAACCCTTTCTTGGAGTTGGTATATGGGGTTGAATACAGGTCAATTCCTAGTTTGACTAGGAGTGACTGTAAATCATTTAATCTCTCTGTTCCTCAGCATCATCAGAAGAAATGACGATTCTTTCTGTTTTAAATTTAAGTTCTTTTGATTACTTTTGTTTTTATGTCCCAGCCATTTCCAGACATTTCCCTAAGCACTCAGCAAATAACAGTGAAGCAGATCCTGACATGGTGCAAAGTATGACAGTATATTAAACATTCTACATCATGGTCATCCCCCTCTCCAAGGAAAGGAAAGGAGGGGAGTACATTGGAAATCTGTTTTTTCACTGTAAATGAGGGTTGAAATAATTCTAATTGCTTTTCTCTTTGTGTCATTGTTGATACTGGTGTTATTCCATATTGTTATTCCATATTCCATTGATAAGACAAACATCTACAAAAAGTTACCACCCACCTATTGGAGATGTAGTTACCATTGGTGTCTCTATTGGTTTCACTTTAACTATGTCCTTTCTATTGGTTATTTTCCATCTTCTTTCACTTGGTGTTAGGGCCTAGATCTCAGGGCTTCAGTCATAAGACTAATAAATCTTATCCTTACAACTTTTTATTTGTTTTACAGAAAGTACATTAATCCTTGGATCCTTCTTCAATAACAACCCACTCCAAAACCTCATTATGACATAGAGGTGATCCTGGGTTGTTCCAAAGGAAGAACAGCTCTGGTAGGTCCCACAAGGTGTCAGAGACAAGGTAGATTATGAATGATGTGTTTTCTGTCTCCAGATAAGGTTGCTAAATACAGTAGCTGATCATCAGGAGGCTGTCTATAAGGTGATGAATTTTTCAACTACGGTAATTCTTGAAGTCAGCTTAATAGGTTAGAGGGATTGTAAAATGGAGAGGGGAAATGGGTACCCACACCGATGAAATCAGTCATCCATGATATGTTGAAGTAAGTAATCTTTGCATTGGATGAACAGTAGAACACAAATTTATATAGATAACACAACAAAATGTAGAACTCAAAGTTGAAGAAAAATAGAAATTTCCACTGACAATAGGAGAGGCAGCACAGTGTGGTTGGTGTAGGCTTAGTCTTGGAGTCAGAAAGACCTCAGTTCCAGTCCTTTTCCTGATACATACTGGCTGTACAACCGTGGGCTCGTTGGGTCACCTCTCATTGCCTCAGTGCTCCATTTTTATCTATTTCTCCTTTAGTTTTCACCACTTCCTCTTCCGTATTTATTTACTGATTCTCTAATTTTAAAAATTGTCGAGTCAATTCATTAGTCCTCTTTTCCTATTTTATAAATAAATGTATGTTCTCAGGGATAGATTTTTTCTTCTGAGGAATGTTTTAGATGCTTCTCAGAAACATTGGTCTTTTGTCTCATCATCATAATATATGTCGGCACCTAATTCCCTTTCATACAGTTGTTTATTGTTCCTATGATATGTTCTTTGATTCACTCACCATCTAGGACTTCATTAAGTTTCCTTTTAGTGTTGTATGCTTTGCTTGTGTTTCCTTTATTACTTACTCTTTCCACTACGTAAAGAATGTTTACTATTCTTACTGTTACATTTATTTATAATCTCTTGGTGACCAGACAACTTCCTAAGAGTAAGTTTCAGATATGTTGTGGATCTGTGGAGGAAGTCACAGACCTGGACACCACTCCTATTCCCCCTAGCAAAACAGACACAAAGATCTTTGTGAGTTCAGGACTGAGACTGTCAAGAAGCCATTTTTGATTTCTCCCAATAATTTCTCCTATTATTAAAATAATGTATTCCTAAAAAAACAAAACAAGAGAGAAAACAAAACCCCAAACCTAAAAAAACAACCGCATACTTCAGTGATATAGAAGTCAGAAAGATGCCTCTGGGTCAGAATCCCGCCTCTGACTATTTATTTGACTTCTGGTAACTCCTCATTTTTACCTTTCTGAGTCTTAAGTTACATCATCTGGAAAATGGCAATGATGATAGCTGTATCACCTCAATCACATCGTAGTTGTGAGACACAAATAAGATAATCTGTGCTTTATAAACTTCAAAGCTTAATATCTAAGACTTTTGGGCACCCTGTGTGTCAGCTGTTATTATCCCACCTTTCAAGGCTCTTCTTTTCAACAATGCTATTTTATCCCACTGTACTCAAGTCATTATGCTTTCAAAGAAGCAATGTAACCATCCTTCATTACCACCTCAACCAATTAGTGTGAAGCAAAGCTGTATTATTGTTTGAAACATACCCTTAGACAGATCACAAATTACTATTTAACAGCCTTCAACCAATCCACAAGTTAAGCTTGTATTGAACTCCACAGATGCCTCAAAACAGCAATTGCAAGATCACTAAGGAAAGATTTAGAACTCTGCCAGATGTACATTCCAAGACCTTTTACCTCTTCTATTAAGAGAGACACTAAAACAATGATAGGTTTATCTAACCGCTTCCCCTGATCATTACCTAACAGAGACAAGCGTGCAGTGATAAGACTTCACAAGATCCCTTACTAACTTATCTTAACTGAGGGGAAAAAGCCACCAAGCCCAACCCCCAGACCTCACATCTTCCATTCCTGGTAGTTAGGCTAGAAGAAGAAGGAAAGAACACACCTTTTTCTTTATGTTCATGAGCACACCTGCCTTTCAAGGCTCTGCTTAATTGTAGGCTATGCTTCTTCAAATATACCCCCAATTGAAGAGGTCACGTAGTGTTAACCCTGTTTCCTAATTAGGGTCAATTTATCCATGAAAGGAGAGGGTGGAGGTGAGGGTTGGGGAGGTAGGAGAGGGGAGAGGGAGGGAGAGAGACCGAGAGACAGAGAAATACAGAGAGATTTTTGGAAAAGATTAGTGTCGGATAAATTTTTAAAAGCTAACTCCGTTATCCCCATTTTTTAAATCCAGAAAATCCATCTGTTAGACTTCTTCCCTGAGGGTTTCACTTTGTTAGCTAACCTTAAGAAGAGGAAGGTTTTGCAGGTATACAAGATAGAAAAACTGCCTCTGGATTCCCACTTAAATTTTGTCTCAAGGATCTTCTCTGCCTCTAATGACAGAACCAGCACGATTGCTTTGAATTTAGCAGTTTATTTCACATCTGCTTTGTATAGAATGCTGTCTTAGAAATGGTGTGTGAATACTAGTAATTTCAGCACTGAATGAGGTATATCTTGGGGCTGGTATTCAAGCAGGTCCTGAGCTATTGACTAATACAGTTGTTGACAGGTCAATTACCACCAGTCTGAGTGATGATGGTCATGCCCTGGTGAATGTTGTAATAGATTCTCTCTCCAAATCTAAGTAGTCAGGAGCCTGGAATCAGGGCCCCTCCTCTCTTTCCCCTTCCCCTTTGAATACCTCTTTTTCACTTTTTTGCATTGACTGTTCTTAAACAGAAATTATTCCAAACTGAGACCATTTAATATATAGAAAATTAAATTTTTGTTACATATTCAGAGAAAAATCAGCTCTTGGTTTACCTGGGAAGGAAGCATGATATGGTAGAAAAGTCATTGTCTCTAGTGTCAGAGGACCTGAGTTCAAATCTCACCTTTGATCTTCCCTTTTTGTTACCTCAGTCAGATTACTTAGTTTTTCTGGGCCTAGTTTCCTCATATGTAAGATGAAGGGGTTGGACTAGATGGCTTCTCTGGGCTCTTCCTGCTCTAGATGTAGGATTCTATGACCTTATTTATTCATGACCTGACCCAATCGGTATTGGGTTGACATTTTCCCAAATGTTGAAACCCTGAACACTTGTGATAGAATTTACCACCTAGTCACATAGATAATAAACATAAGTGGTAGAATTTCAATCTAGGTCCTCTGAATCCAGTGCTAGTATTCTTTCCTCTATACCATGCTGCTTATAACATAAGACTAAGACTAGAGATCAGACCTTTGATTTCACTGATACAGGGATTTCCCAGGTGAGCAGGTTAGTACCTTTGCAACTTTTGATCCTAGCTTCTTGCCTAGAGCGTTGGTGTTATACTCAAATGAGGCCATTACACTGTGAATGAGGATATCTGCAGCCAACATAATTGACTTTTAAAATGTAATTGCCCATGTTTTATTTTATTTTTTTTTATTTTGTTAATTATTTCCCAATTATATTTTTATCTACTGGACTTGGGAGGTTGTGGGTCACTAGTGTTTGTCTGACCCTGAAGGCCTAAGAGTGAAATGAGTTTCCAATGGTCATGTAGGCATACGTCTAAGAAGTGGAACTGGAATCCAAATCTTCCTAGTTTCAGGGCCAGCTCTCCACCCACTAAGCCAGGGGTGTCAAACTCAGATAGAAAGTATGGCCACTACTCTGTACCTAAGGAAATCCTGCTGGCTGCGTAATGACGTAGTTTTAAAATGTAATGTATTATCTATGTTTAATTGTATCTGTATTTATTTTGTTAAATATTTCTTAATTATACTGTAATCTGCCCTGGGGAGTGCTATGGGCAGGCTTGCAGAGTCAGATGTTATACTCGTGTGTGTGTGCACGCGCGTGCACGCTTGTGTATAGTGACCCACAGGGATTATCAAGGTGTTCTTGATTTTGACATGCAACAGCAAATTAAACAAAACAAACCCAACAGAGAATCAAATGTTCTAACTAGAAAATAATTAAAAAAATATATTGAGTGATTATTGAACACTTGAAAATTCTAAAATTTAGGCTAAATGATGTTAAAGACAACATTGAAGAATCAAATAGAGTTTTGTAAATAAAGATGACTGTTTAAAAAGGGAAAAAGAGAAGGAATAACCAATGATTTAATTAAGGGTCTCCTTTCATGAAATAGCATGTATGCACTGTGTATATAATATGAGCTCAGACATCCAAATTAGAGAATACAGATTTTTTTGCATACCCAGAAGATAGATTATATGATTAAAAAAAAAAGATGAGACAAAAAGAACATTTTCTTAACCCTTGATTACTTGAGGCTTAATATTATTTAGGTGGTAGAAAACCTTATTTTCATCATGAGCTACAAATAAAGGTAAAAGGGATATAAATGAGGTTTTCATTCAGTGTAGTGTGGTGGAAAGAACTCTGCTTTCCAGTTGAAAAGAATATTGGTTTTTCATTCTATCTCTGCCATAAACTTGCTTTTTGTCCTTTGCGAGTTGTTTTAAGCACTCTAGTTTTTACTTTTCTCAGTGTGTGCCCTTGGGGTTCCCTAAGACCTTTCCCTGAGATCTGTAAAGTCAGAACTATTTTCCTAATAATACTAGGATGCTATTTGAATATTAAAATAATCCTCTCCTTTCCAACCACATATCTATGTGAGACCAGATTTTGTTTTAATACTTCAACCAAAAGAACATTTCACAAGTGATTAAAAGCAGAGGCAGATATGAGAACCCAGATGTCTTCTATTAAGCTAGACATTAAAGAAGTTTGCAAAAATATGTAAAGTAATGCTAGTCTCATTACAATTTTTTGTTTAAAAATGATCTTTCATAAAGATGTTTTTGTTAATATAATACATTGTTATTTTCAAATGAATTAATATTTAAATTTTTTCAGTATTAATTTCTAATATGATTAAATATCAGTAGATATAACCCAAATAAATAAAAGATCTTTGAGAACTCCTCAATAATTCTTTAGAGTGTAAAGGGGTCTTGAGACCAAAAAATTTAAGAATTACATGACTAGATGATCTCTAAGCAGCTAGGATTTAAAGGTAGGTTGACCTGACTTTAAAATGACAATCATTTTGTATGTGCTAACTAGCTGTTTGACCCTTGGTTGGTGCTTAATTTCTTTAAGCCTCAGTTTACCCCTCTGTTAAAAGAGGGTAATAGCACCTACCTTCCTGAGTTATTAGGATGAAATAAAACCACACTGAAAGTGCTTTACAAATCTTAAAGTTCTATGTAATCCAGTTATTCTTATTATTAATCCTTCTAGAAATCTAGACTGTTTCTGAGCTCTTCTGTAGAGTGGGCCCTATTTTACTCTATCCTTTGGAAGCCTTATTTAAAAGCTGAGATTAGCTGGCATGTTTCTACATACGGCTGATATTTCTGGAAAAGTAAGTACACTAAAACATTTTCTCAGGCACATTTGTATGTGAAGTGAGCATAACTGCCCATGGCCATTGGAAAGTTGTTTGATGTCACAGCTATTGTTACTTTGCATTGATGTGTCAGGAAATTTGCTAATGTTAATCTTCACTATTCTGTAGTAAGTCTTTGGAGGGCTCATGTGCTTCACTGGCCTTATTTGGCTAGATTAAATAGTTTAAAATTATGAGTTCAAATGTGGGTGTAACCATTTAAAATTTAACAAGTTTTAAAAATATTTCAACCACCATAATCAGTAGACTGATTTTTAACAAAGAATACTTAAGTAGGTATCTTGTTTTTAGTCATTTAATTCATATTCAGTTCACAATTTACTGTCATCCCTTCTACATCTCAGGGATTCAGGGATCTGGAAAATCTGAGTAAAATTTTTTGGCCCCTCCTTTGTACCAGGAAGAAGTCTGAATTTTTCCTTTTTCTTTTATGGAGTGTGTACAGTACTTATTGTAAAATTTGGGTTAAGGTTTTGATCATTGACTCTGTGTTATCCACTGCCCTTCCATATTATCATCTATGGCTTCTGCAAAACTCCCCCCCAAAACCCTGTTTAATTTCTTATGCCAGTGATCTATGATATAGTGAAACCAAGATGGGGAGAGTTACAATGTAGAAGAGATAACTGTAATTCATTTAATTTATAAAAAGTTTCTGGTTGATTTCAGTCTAACAAACCATTAAACCACATGTAAGTCATTTCTAGGTGGGTGGGTGGGGATATAAAGCTATCTAAGACACTCCTTGCCCTCAAGTCATTGTTAGAATTATTATTTATGGAAGAGACTTAATCCTTTAATTGAGCTGAGCCACAAGAAAAATAATGTAAGTCTATCCACTATGTCAGGCTTTCTCATAAAAAATAGAAGCAAATACAAAAATGTTCCGGTTAAAGCATGGATCTCTGTTGAATTTCAGGGTGGTTTTCAAGACACAGAGTAAGAAATAGAACATGATCTCTACAAGAGATAGTGAAAACTGAAGATTGATTTGGATCTGTGATTTCATTGGGGAGTGGACTCTCCATAGGAAATTCATTCCAGTGTAGCCAATGACCAAGTGCTTTGCTATGTATAGTTTGAGATAGTTGCCTGAGGCACCGGGACAGTTAGAGTAGTCTCTGGTCACACAGCCAGTGTGTCTAAGGACAGACTTGAACTATGTATTCCAGATTCCAAGGCCAGTCATCGATCTACTGTGTCTCAGAACATGCTCAGGCAGAGAGAGCTGAAGGGTTGGGGGTGGGAGGGGAGGGAGGTATGGCGATGGTTGAAGAATATTGGGCATGTAACTATTCTTTAAACTGTATTTATTTATTTTTTCCATTGATAACATTTTCTATATTCACCACCAGCTATTACTCCTGAAGTGGACATTATTCCTCCCTGGGGCCCCTAGGTTGATATATTAGGTTGCTGGGCCGGGTTGGATAACCTTGCCTAGCAGCAGCATTTCTGTTGGGCCCCTGTCAAAACGTTATTCCCCTTTGCCTGGCAACAACTTGTGCCCCCCTGCCAGAACTGTTCCTGTTAGACCCCTTTGCCAGGCAACTACCTTCTGTTGGGCACCCCCCTTCCTGACAACCACTCTCTGATTGGGTCCCTTTCCTGGCAACTTCCTTCTGTTAGGCCCTCTTACCTAGCAGAAAGCGCCCCCCCCTCCCCCCCCCCCCTCCCCCTCCGCCCTTCAGAGAAATGTTTGTTGTAGAAACTGCAAGGCTGTACGAAGAAGTGCCGAAATGCTTAAAATGCACACACCCATCGTAGTTTGGGGCTGTCTCCTCTGGGTTTCTCCATGAGGCAGCTGCCAGCCTGGCTAATAAAGACGCTCTCGAAATTCCTAATTGACTCTTGCCTGTGAATTACTTACTCCGTCCATTTCACTCCTACTAAGTGATCTGACCCATTTTATTGATTAGGTTTCACGCTTGCTCCAGAGATTATGTGATTCACAGTGGCTCAGAGAGAAGGGCTACTTGGTTCTAAGAGACATGGCTATTTCCATATTCCATATTTTTCTTATTCCACTCCTTCTAAACTGTGTCCCCAAAGTCTTAGTGCTGTTTTAAGCTCTTTACTGAATATTTTAACTAGAAGTGCTCACTACCTTAGCTGAGTGGGGTGGTTTGTGTGTTTTTATCAGACCAGATTCTTGGCTTTTCTCACCCACTGGACACGCTGTCCTCCTCTCTTTCTGCTGCAGGCCTGCCTCCAGCCCCAGCAGGCGGTCCCAGACACCGTGCAGGCTGCCATGTCAGCCGCTCCTGTCAGCAGCTGCCAGTCGTCTCCCATCCCTTTAAGCGTCCCTTCACCTGATTTTCTTCTTAAAAAAGGTTTATTGACACTCTTCTTTTTACATCTTTGTCGCTTTATTTAAATTGCTTTCCTGAATTTGGCAAATACTGAAAATGGGGATGTTTTATATACAAATTAGAAAAGACCATGAATTTTGCTATGTAGTTGGCTTTTAAAATGTATTTAGTAAATTCAGCATGTTATTTTCAAAGATGTCCCATTTGTTTGTATTTTCTTTTGAACTTTGTTTTTATTGATCATTTAAAAAAATGTTTTGGTGATCTTTCCTTTTTTCTTTTTACAGTACTTGTTGAGTCCCCTCTCTCTCATCCATCCAATAATAATTTTTTAAAAATCCTTATAAAAATCAAGGAAAACAAAACATATTTACTATACCATTGTCATTTTTCAAAGAACTAATCCCTTCCCCTTTTGAACCTGATCTTGTTACATATAAATACAAAGAAGAAAATTAAATGTCTTGATTATATCTGAAAATAGATGACTTATTCTATACCTGTAATATAGGACCTCTTAGCTTTGAGGCAGAAAACATGTTTTTTGATCAGTCTTCTGAAGTTATGATTGAATACTGCATGAAACAGAGTTTGTAAATCTTTTGCAGTCATTTATATAATATGGTCATCATGTAAATTATTTTCCAGGTTCTGCATATTTCACTTTGCATCAATTTATATATCTTATTAAATTTCTCTGGTTTTGTCTTAGTCTGATTCTTAAGGCAGAGGTATCACACTCCTCTTTCATGGCTCCAAGCCCCTTGCAAAATTCCTGCGAGAAGCCTGGACCAGACTGAAATGTAAATTGGAAAATATTTTTCAAAATAAATAAAAATATAACACAAATAATGTTAATTTATAGATTTCTAGGTTACCATAGATGCAAGGATCTACTTGTATTTAAGTTTGATACCATTGTCTTAAGGCGCTATAATATGTATTATATTCATATACTACAAAATATCTACCCATTTCTCAATTGATGGACACTTGCTTTTTTTTTTAGCTCTCTGTTACCACAAAAAATCTGCTGTAAATATTTGTGTACATATGGGAATTCTACCTTTGTTTTTGACTGTCCTGACCTAGTACTGGCATCATCAAAGCCTAGAAAACACAGCTGAGTGACTTTTTCCTGTATAATTCTACCTGTTTCCTTGGAATAGTTGATATCATTTGTAGTTCCACCAACAGCGTAGTAGTGTCCTTGTATTCTGCTAGCTCCTCTAATATTTATTATTTTCATATTTTATCTTTTTTCCTAATAGACTAGGTATGAACTTGTTTTAATTTACATTTCTCTTAACATTGATGTTTTGGAACATTCTTTCATATGGTTCTTGATTACTTGCCTTTCATTTTTTAAAAACTTTCTGCTCATCCTTTTTATATAACTTAAAACTTACCTATGGGGGCCTGACTGATTTTTCACTCCCAGCATCCCACAGGGTCCAAATCTAGTTTGCTGGATACCTTGAGAGTCCAGAACAGGTTTCAGTGCCACTGCTTTTGTCATTGCCTAATGATGGGGTGATGGGACCTGGATTCCTAAAAGGAAAAGACCATGTCTTTAAAAGCAATCCAGTCCCTGAATTTTCCCATATATTTCAGCAGCCCAGATCACTGGTGCCTCTGCCCAAGGCAATTGACTCACCCCAGCTTGACTAGATCACTTAATTAACCTACTTGATGTCCTTTCCTTGCTGAACCTGGTCCACCCCAGACTTCTTATATTTACAGCCCTCTCCTTAATCTCATCTAGATCACTTAATTAGCCTACTAATATCCTTTCACTGTTGTAGCTGGCCCACCCCAGGCTACTTACCATTCCTTAATCCCATCCAGATCTCTTCACTGTTCCTTCGTTGTGTATATTGTTGTGTTTGTCCAAGAGGACCATGACATCAAGATGATGACATGGCTTGCCATTGACTTTGATTTGAGTGAAGGAGGGTTGTGTAAGATCACCAATCTCATTTTCTTCTCCTGAGTCATCTGGTTCCAGTGTCCTGATATTCATCAGGACAGCTGGAGATGGCCCAGGATGCAATGGGAGACCCTGGTCCTTTCCGGCTAATGTCTTATCACATTCTCATTTTGAGTGAGATACACCCATTCAATGAATTGGCTTTTTTAAGTAGTTACTCAAAGGATGACCTTTTTAATTAAAAAAAAAAAAAAATCAGACTGGGAGTGGGAGACCCTCAGGGTTCCTGGGTAAAACAGAAACAGTTACTCTGATATGAAGACTAATCGTTTCAAGGAACTGGGTATGTTAAGTCTGGATAAGGGATTTCCTGTTCTAGTTTTTCTTCATTCCCCTATAGTGATGGATCTTTGGGAAGGTTATTGGTTCAAATATGAATATATTTTAAGTATTATAAATAAGCAAATTTTAAGTAAATAAGTAAATAAAATAAGTAAATTTTAAGTAAATTCAAATATGAATATATTTTAAGTAAATAAGATCTCATGCTTTCCCTGGCTCTGGGAGGTGGCTATCCCACCATGCTTGCCTTGGCTGGTGACCAGAGGGCCCCTGCTGGTTTGGTGGGTTTGGCCTGGTGATGCCTGTGTGATTGGTGCCACATTGGGGCTGAGAGGGGTAAGTCTGGTCGTCAGGAGAGGGGTTGTTCCTCTCCCTGTGGGGTGAAGCAGTAGAGCTGCAGCCATCTGGAAGCCATGGGGTTGTAGAGGCTTAGTGGGGTTGGTGTGGGGGTCAATACAAATCTCAACCCCATCAAGTTGCAGATTCACTCCTTAATTGGCTTTGCAATAAACCTCAGGTGATTTTGACTGAAAGAAGGCTTGAGCACTTGAATTCTTTTCAGGTAGACTAACCCCATATCCTTATATTTCATGGTTACTAGCGCTCCAAACCTCAACACTAGGATTGTCCTTCTTGCCCCTGATTGCTTCTCAGTGTTGGCTACTCATGCAGTAGGTATGCTTCATGGAGCTCTCTGAAATGATGAAATGGAATCAGGGTCAGAGAAGATAGACTTCTCTAGTTGGTGTTTCTCTTTAGCTCATGGCTTGAAAATTCACTTGGCCTCATATGACCTAATTTCTGTGCAGACATGATGTTCTCCTTGTATGTGGACTGGGCTTTATGTGTAGGGCTGATCTAAAACATGGAGTCTGTAGCTCCTAAACTTATATGGAGACTCTTCTTTCCCGACTGGTGACCTTTCCCCTGGTACCACCATTTTAGGAAGGACTTCAACCATATTTCACTGAATTCAGTCCTAGATTCATTCTGAGTGCTCCAATACTTCCTTCTTCTTACCTTGTTCCTTACTTCTGGGGATGTCTTTTCCCTCCCAACCTAGTCTAATTCCCCACCTCATTTTTAACTTCCTTTAATATCTTCCCTTATAATAATATAAACTCCTCAAACAGAAGGATTGTTTTGTTTGCTGATATTTGTATTGCTAGTATCTGGCAGATAATAAATGTTTGATAAATTCCTTGTTTATATATGAGCTAGGTCATGGTCTCTGTAATTTGTCTGTTGTATAGTAATGAAAAAGGGGGCTGTTAAAATAGCTTCAAAGAACACTTCTATTTGTTAAGCTTCTAGGAACAGAATTCTCTCGTTTGCCCCATAGCTTTCAATAGTCTCTTGCTTTATTCCCTGTGAACAATGCTGGGACTAAATGTTAGTTCTGTGGAAGCAGGACAAATGAACCTTTAATGGAAATATTCACCTTCAGTCACTCAGCTTTTAATTGCCTACTTTGGATGCATTTACTTTATATAGAACTGGCATTTTTAAAAGCCTTAGCAATTCCATTATCCCTTGCCAATTTGGGCCATACACTTGTCTTTCTATGAACTTTGTGAAGTGCCAATTGTTAAATGGTAAATGTGTTTATAGTTTTGTCATCTTTTGAGAAAAGATGCATTATTAAACTTAAAAAAAAGTTTAGTTTGTTAGGAAAGTAAAGAAGGGTTGGAACAGCCACAGATGAGAAAAGACTCCAACCTCAACTTTGAAACAGGAGGGAATTAACATAACCAGGAAGGCTGAAGATTCCTTTCTTCTTTCAGTGGTGGTCCCTACAGGAAGGGTGAAAACTTGAGGGGGAGTTATCCCAGGGGCCAGCCAATCTACTGACCTGATTACCCCTGTTCACAGTGAAGTTGTACCTCAAGTTTTCTTTCCTTTTCTTTTGTATAATTTTTCTAGCTTTGAAGGAAGCAGAATGATTCATTGTTTAGTAAATATGATGCCATCAATTTGGGATGTTTCAACAATAATAGTACTTGAGTCCTCCTTTTTGGTAATGCAGGGACCAAATCCTCCTTTTTATAGGAGTCTCACCTAATGGATAGAGTGCAAGCTTTAGATTGGGGAAGATGTGGATTCAGCGTCTACTTCTGATACCTATTGTCTGTGTGATCCTGGGCAAGTGAATTTCTTGGTGCCCCAGGCAATTCCCTAAAAAGACAAATTATAGATGAGTCGCTGATTTTTATTGGTAAATCCATCTTTATTGGAAGGAGTTTCTGCACTAGAGAGTTCCTCACATGTATGAAAACGTAAGTCTAGACATGAGGTTTGTAAACTGAGTTTTGTGGACCCTCAAAGGATCATGAATAGGTTTCAGGACTGTGAACTTAGATGGGAAAAAGAATAGATCTTCATTTTCACTAACCTCTAACTGAATTTTAGCATTTCCTTCAATTACTTTAAAACATTATTCTAAGAAGGGTTCTGCTGGCTTGATCAAACTGACAAAAGGGTCCACATGATGCAAAAAAGATTAAGAAGTTGCTAAGGCTTTTTGGTCCAGACCGTCAAGAAAACAATTACAAAGGAGGAAATTGAGACCCAGAGAGGGCAAGTGACTTACCTAAGTTCACACAATTTGTAAAGGACAGCATGCTAATCCCTACGCAGCTTATTTTACAGGATGGCTGCAGAAATCAAATGAAGATCAGATGTGAATAAAGATAATTTGCATATGCAATTATTAGGTATATGAAAAAAATACCATTTTCTCTATTTTTTAAAACTTGCTAAGAGGTTAAAGTGACTAAAGGCAGACCAAGAGTGACTTTGTAAGTCATATGGAAAGTAGAAACTAAGGAAATCAGAATTAGATGAAAATGTCATTGAACAGGAAGGAAATGGTGGAACTGCGGTACTAATGTGACTGCCTTTCAACAAAGATATGTAATAAAAGGAGAGACAAGATTTTTACTGTATTTTACAATATCAGAGTGATACTTTTCCCTTCTTAATTAAATTTAAATAAAAACCCATCTTATTTGTGTTGAAAGTAGTCTCCTTGAGAGACTAAGTCTCGGACTTCGTTGCATGTTTTCCATTCTTGGAGGATCTGTAAGATCTGGTTTGTCAGTTGGTTCAATGCACATTTATTAGCTGCTTCCTACTCCCTGCATGGCACATGTGGGTGAGGCCAATTTATAATTTGTCCCCATGCTCACCTCCCTGGGAACAACATCAGCATCTTGGGCTTCAGATCAAAAAACAAAACCTTTTCCTTTCCTCTCTGTAATCTTTTCTTTCTTTCGTTGTATCTTTAGCAGTTAGAGGACATTGGTGGAAAAAGGGGAAACTCAAACTAGTTAACTGGGTTATTTATTAGTTCTGAAAAAAAATCTAAACTGAGTGAGAAGGTTGAAACAACTGTATAAAATGAAAGTTTGAAATGAGTGAATTTCCATTGTTCTTTATTCTTTATTCCCAGGTTAAGGAACTCTATTATGGCCATAAGATCATAAATTTTCATCTGGAAAGGATTTTAGCAGTCCTCAAGTCCAGTCCCCTCTCCCCTACCCATATTACAGATGAGAAAACTGAAGCATAGGACAGTTACATAGAGATTAAATGTTTAAGAGAATCTGAATTCAGGTCTTCCTGACTCCGGGTGGTACAGTGGATAGAGGCCTGGCTTGAAGTCAGGAGTACCAGAGTTCAAATGCAGTTTCAGACACTAGCTGTGTGGCCTTGGGCAAGTCACTTAACTCTGTTTGCCTCAATTTTCTCCTCTGTAAAATGAGCTGGAGAAGGAAATGGCAAACCACTCCAGTATCTTTGGCAAGAAAACCCCAAATGGGGTCATGGAGAGTTGGATGTGACTGAAACAACTCAACAGCAACAATGACTTCCTAAGTCCAAATCTAGTGTCGTGTCCACAATTCAAAGCTGTTGCCTCATGTTGACCTGGGAGGGACTGTGGGTTCTTGAAGGTTATGCTAGTAGAAGGAGGAGAAGCTATATTAAGTCTGTTAAGAGTTGGAAAGGCGTTTAGTACCATCCCTGTAAATGATTGTGCATCTGTTGTCTGACCACCAGCCCAGCTAAGTTTGGAGGAGATCATCACCAGAGTATAAGTCAAGAAGAAAATAATTTCTTCAGACTCATGAATCCACTTATGAATCCATGTGAACATATTTAAATATATACATCTAAACATATAAAATGAATATAGGGTACTTTGCAGCTGGAGGGGTCAAGAAAGGTTTAATATTGAACTCTGTCTGGAAGGAAAACAGATTTCAAGAGGCATAGGTAAGGGAATATTCAGACAGTCAAGGACTGAGGAGATGAATGGGGAAAAGTAGTTGGATATATGGAATAAGTAGCCTAGTATGGTGGGATTAAAGAGTGTGTATAGGGGAAAAATGTGAAAGATGGCTGGAGAGGTAGGAAGAGGCTCTGTTGTGAAGAGGTTTTCTACAGCAGAGACAGTTTGGATCCTGTATTGGTGGACAGTATAGCCACATTAATTAATTCATGGATCTTTGGCATGGAATTGAGGCAACTGAGTGAATTAGAAGGACTCTGGATTGGAACAAGGTGAATTAGGTTTGAATGGAATCTCTGCTTCTTATTTCCAGTATGATTCCTTGGTCACTTCGGTCTTGTGGGTCTTAAATTCTTTATCTGTCAAATGAGGGGATGCATTAGATCAGGGGTTTTTTTATTTATCCTTTTCTTTATCATGGACCCCTTTGACAGTCAAGTGGTGCCTGTTGACTCCTTAGAATAGTGCCTTTAATTGCATATTATAAAATCCATACGTTTATAAAAGATACCAATTATTTTGAAATACAGCCATCAAAGTAAGAAAAAAAAAATTCCTGGACCGTAGGTACATACCTTCTATAGTTCCTGCTAGCTAGTGATCCAATAAGTATTCCCAGGCAATATAGATAATGATTTGCTGCTCTTTATTTTCCCCACCCATTTGATTTATTTCTGCTTTTAGTCCTTTAGACAAGAATCATCCCACTTAGATGAATGAAGTAAAGAGAAGCATCTTGAACCCAGCTGCTCACTTCATTTCCAGTCAGGACCCTTGTAAGAGAAAGGTTTTTATTAGGAAGAATGCCCTCGGATTCCTCTCTTTGACCTTTCTGCCTAGTCAGACCAAAAGGAAAATAAAGCACTTCAGACTTTAATCAGTGAGCTGATAGTTGGAAAAATAACAAACAGTAGATTCCTTCCTTGTCTATTGTGAAGCAAAGCAAGATGTTTACCTGTTGGGAATACTATACCTTTGAGACTCTTCCCCCTCCTCTTCTATCTTCCTTTCTTATTTTTCTTGATGGAATCCTTGTCTTATCTGAGCAAACATTGTTCTTTGTTTGAATCCCATCCTCTGGGTGGACATGAAGGGAGCCCCTTAACCTCATCATGAACACTGACAGCTAGGGAAGAAATTCTTATCCATTGTACATTCCCAGGTCTCATTTCTCTTCTTTTTTTTTTCTTTCCTAAATGGAAGACCTGTTTCAATGCGAGGTAAAACAGAACCACAACATTTAACTCATGGAAAAAAAGAAACCCTCAAAAGAGTGGCAGACATCCTCCTTTAAAAAAAATTGAGATGTAGCTGCCATTAAATAGGGAGACATATCATCAACAACTCTGATCAGAGCTCAGAGAAAATGTCCTATTTCTAATACTCCTGTAAGGGCAAGTGCACAAAGTATGTATATATTTAGCAACTTTCAGAATACAAACATCTGTTTAAACCTGTATTAATTACACACATCAAAGACAGACAGGATGTATTAGTGGGTGAACTTCAAAAGGTCTAGTGGTTGGAACAGACTCTCCAAACTTTAGATACTTATCCAAACATCCTTGATCAAGAAATTAGCATGGGAATCTCATGAGAACAGGGTTTCTTGGGCAGCTTCCAATACTTTTCAGTGTGAAGCTTCAGAGAAAACTCTCTCATTTCTCTCACGCTTATGTAGGCTCAAATCAGAAATAACAAGCCCCTAGGAACCTGAGTGATAAAAAAGTTCCTTAAAATGCTTAAAACCAATTTCAGGCTTGCTACTGATGAAGAGTAAGACCTGATATTTTTCTGTGTAACACAAGTAAATCGTTGAATATCTTGGGACTGGTAATTCTTGCCTTCTTTACCTTCTGGTAGGAATGTTGGGAGGTTCAAATGAGGTAACTGATGTAAAACACTTTGTAACTCTAAAGTTCTGTAGTAAAACTATAAGCTATTACATTGTATTTCTATTCTATTGTTCTAGATTAAGAATTCTTAACTTGGGAGAGATTTCAGTGAAATTTCAGAACCTGTATGGGGAAAAGATATAAGAGGTTAACAACTTTTATGTCTACAGGTAAACCTTTGTTGCTTTGGGAAGCTTTGTTCAGGAGATTGATGGGAGGATACACATAAGAAGCACCCAGGATAAGAAGATGTAGATGACAATAGCCAAGAGAAAACAGAATAAATGCCTGTCAATCTGAGGATGGTTAAACGAATCGTGGCACATGAATGTAATGGAATATTATTGTTGTAAGAAATGATGTATGTGATACAGAGAAATATGGAAGAGTCTATATGAACTGATACAGAGTGAAATGAGCAGAGCCAAGAAAATAATACAATAATGTGAATGGGAAGAGCGATGCACCAAAAAAATAAAAAAAAGCCATAAGATTGTAAACATCAAGCAGTTTGAATGAAAGAGATGAGAAGACACTTGAATCTTACCTTGCTTGAGTTGGGAGGTCCACAGTTGTTACACATGGCACACGTTTTTGGACTTTTCCAGTGTGTCAATCAGTTGTGCTGCCTTTTTTTTCCTTTTTAAAAACTATTATGTGAGATAGCTTTCTGGGAGGGAGATGGTTGCATGGGATAACTATGGTGATGGAACTATGGTAAGGAACAAAAAATATCAATTAAAAACTTATTTAAAAATGAAAAATTAAAGGTATAGTTAGGTTGTGTTCTATATAAATCAATCTATGATCTTATTGATGTCCACTCAAGTAGTTAAATATTCTCTTCTTCTGCCTTCTAGGGAACTCCCAGTCATGAAGGAAGAGCAATGGAGTGGTTGGCCTTGGGATATCCTAATGATTTATCATTGATTTCTCTGCTTACCTGAAGACCATCATATAAATTAGCATATCTGGAAATCAATTCAATTCAACTGGACTTTACCGAGACCGTACTGTGTGTACTCTAACAAGCATGGATGCTTTCCAGATTCAAAGATTCCTAGATTCCACCTGGCTTACTTTGTAATGTCTTTTTGGACAGTTTAAGCAACTTTTTGATACTTTGTACAGTCAAAGGAATGTATAGTATGTCTTATAGCCTTATAGACTCCAGCTTATAGTTGGAGGAATTTAACAAGGTAAAAGGATGTGACCATAATCCAACTTTTGGATTATACCTCCTTAATAGGTATAAATATTACTATTATCTGAGTCCTGACATGATTAAGTTAGATTGTTATAGAACTGAATTATATATTGGAACTTGGGCCTAGGGGGAGGGAGGGAGAGAGAGAGAGAGAGAGAGAGAGAGAGAGAGAGAGAGAGAGAGAGAGAGAGAGAGAGAGAACACTGAGCAGAGACCAGTGGTTCTGGATCAGAGGGCAATTCTTGTACATCAGCATAACATTAAAAAGATTTCTCTCTGAGCTTCAGAGGTGGCAGGCATGGAGAGGAAGTAGAAGAAACTTTTGGCATGAGAGATGGCAGCAGCTATAGGCCATGGTCAAGTGGTGGGACCTGCTTGATCCAGTCTTCTGTAGAGAAGATGAACAAATATATGGCCCTAGTATTGAAGGCTAAGGTTAAGTGGTAAGAGCTGCTGAAATCCAACCTTCTGGAGAGAAGAAGAACAAACATATGATCCCAGGGTTGGAGGAATACCAAGGGCCTGAGCCATTATGAAGGATGGCCAACCTGGCCTTCTTTAACTAGTATGAATTATTTGGATGTTGAAGATTCATCGGGTAAATGCTGATTCTAAAGCATCCTCAAGTGCCAAAATCAATTTTGTAAGCACAAAATTTTTAGAATGTATCATAAATCTGAAAGACCATATTGATCCCTAGGAGAGATGCCATGGTGCTCCCAAGATGGTTGGGACTCTCTTTTGATTCTCTAGGAACTCCAAGTGTGTTACTCTTTAGTTGGGAGTCCAAACCACAGGGTGGCACTGTGAGTCTAGATTACTGTAGAGGTCCCTGGGCAGGAAGATGATACACCTTGGATAGATAGGAAAGAATGAATAATTTGCATGTTGGTGAACCTTAGTGAATACTTTGTATTTATTTATTTATTTTTTTGTGAGATGAAATAAAGCCTGTTCTATATCTAATATTGTTAGCCCTAAAGCTTGCAGGGGAATTGAAGTCCCTTTATCCACCCGTTATCTATGTTACCCATAGTCATCAGTATGTACCTTAAGCACAGACTATATTCTGATACTCCCAAAGAAAATGGAGATGGGAGTATGAGTTACAGAACAATTCTTGATGAAGTCCCACTTGAAGTTCAAGACTAAACAATGGAAAGGGGCATGCTTCAGTGAAAAGAATCCTGAATTCTGAGCTGGAGGCCCTGAGTTTGAAATCTAGCTCTACTACTTAGTATTTTTGTGACCTCAGGCACTTAACCTCTGTGCCTCACTTTCCTTATCTATAAAATGTTGTGCTAGTTTAACATGTAAGGTCTGAATCTATAATTCTATGAAAAATTGGCCCACGTGCTTCAAAATTACATGATCTTGGGGGTGTTTGCATTCTCTTAGTGAGACAGAATCAAGGAGACACAATTATTATCCAAAGCAATTCTCTTATTCTTTAACCACATATTAAGTTGCTCAGGCTTTACCTGGTCAGCCCTTTATATATGTATGTTTATATACATATGTCTGCAGGTAGTGAGGTTTGATTGGGAAATCTCCAATCAGTTTGATTAGTTTCTGTAATGAATCTGATGAAACTGTGGGCCATGGTCTTAAGGATACATCTGAGGGACTGTGGCATGATGGTGCTTTCTGAGAAGACACTGGCTCCCTTGTTGGTTAGTTCGCTGAGATCCAAGAGCACAGACCTTTGTCAGACTCCTCTTTGTGATCTAAGAAAGTGATGTGATAGACCACCATGCTCTCTCTTAGACATTGAAGACACAGAATAACACACAGAACGATGAACCTGCCTTTGCGGGGAGAGAATAGATGGGAAATTTATATCTCCGCACATTTTCCTTCACCAATCAACTGGAATGGCTTTAGGGGTGAGAGCAGATAGAAGTCAGTTGTGTTTCTCAGAGGTTCTTAGTTGAGGTCAAAAGCCAGAGTCCCTCAAAGTAGAATTTCCTAGCTCTTTTCATTTATTTAAGTTTTCAGCATTCGTTTCCACAAAACTTTGAGTTACATATTTTCTCCCCATCTCTCCCCTCCCCCACCCCAAAATACCCAGCATTCTAATTATCCCTACCACCAATCTGCCCTCCCTTCAAACACCCCTCCCTTCCCTTATCCCCATCTTCTCTTTTGTCCTGTAGGTCAGGATAAATTTCTATACCTCATTAACCTGTATTTCTTGCTTCCCAGTTGTATGTAAGAACAATTCTCAAGAGTTGTTCCTAAAATTTTGAGTTCCAACTTCTCCTTCCTCCCTCCCCACCCATCCCCATTGGGAAGGTAAGCAATCCAATATAGGCTATATATGTGCAGTTTTGCAAATGACTTCCATAATAGTCATGTTGTGTAAGACTGTTTCCCTTCATCCTTTCCTGCCCCCCATTTCTTCTAGTCTGTCTTTTGACCTTGTCCCTCCCCAAGAGTGTTGACTTCTAATTGCTACCTCCTCCTATTGCCCTCCCTTCTGTTATCTCCCTCACCTTGCTTATCCCCTTTTCCCCACTTTCCTGTATTGTAAGATAGGTTTTCACACCAAAATGAGTGTGCATTTTATTCCTTCCTTGAGTCAAATATGACGAGAGTAAGCTTCACATTTTCCCTCTCATGTCCCCCCTTTTTCCCTCCATTGAAAAGTCTTTTTCTTGCCTCATTTATGAGAGAATTTGACATTTCTCCCTTTCTCCACCTAAAATATTCCTCTCTCACCCCTTAATTTCATTTTTTTAGATATGGTCCCTACCTATTCAACTCACTCTATGCTCTCTCTCTCTCTCTCTTTCTCTCTCTCTCTCTCTCTCTCTCTGTGTTTGTGTGTTTGTGTGTATGTGTGTGCGTGCGTGCATGTGTGTGTGTGTATAATCCCATCAACTACCCAGATACTGAAAAAAGTTTTGAGAGTTACAAACATTGTCTTTCCATGTAGGAATGTAAACAGTTCAACTTTAGTAAGTCCCTTATGATTTCTCTTTCCTGTTTACCTTTTCATGCTTCTCTTGATTCCTGTGTTTGAAAGTCAAATTTTCTTTTCGGCTCTGGTCTTTTCATCAAGGATTCTTGAAAGTCCTTGATTTCATTGAAAGACAATTTTTCCCCCTGAAGTATTATACTCAGTTTTTCTGGGTGTGTGATTCTTGGTTTTAGTCCTAGTTCTTTTGACTTCTGGAATATCATATTCCATACCCTTCGATCCCTTACTGTAGAAGCTGCTAGATCTTGTGTTATCCTGATTGTATTTCCACAATACTAAAATTGTTTCTTTCTAGCTGCTTGCAATATTTTCTCCTTGACCTGGTAACTTTGGAATTTGACTACAGTGTTCTTAGGAGTTTCTCTTTTTGGATCTCTTTCAGGAGGTGAATGGTGAATTCTTTCAATGTCGATTTTGCCCTCTAGTTCTAGAATATCAGGGCAATTTTCCTTGATAATTTCGTGAAAGATGATGTCTAGGCTCTTTTTTTGGTCATGGCTTTCAGGTAGTCCCATAATTTTTAAATTGTCTCTCCTGGATCTGTTTTCCAGGTCAGTTGTTTTTCCAGTGAGATATTTCACATTTTCTTCTATTTTTTCATTCTTTTGGTTTTGTTTTGTAATTTCTTGGTTTCTCATGAATTCATTAGCTTCCATCTGTTCCATTCTAATTTTTAAAGAACCGTTTTCTTCAGTGAGCTTTTGAACCTCCTTTTCCATTTGGCTAATTCTGCTTTTTAAAGCATTCTTTCCCTCATTGGCTTTTTGGACCTCTTTTTCCAATTGAGTTAGCCTATTTTTAAAGGTGTCATTTTCTTCAGCATTTTTTTGGGTCTCCTTTAGAAAGCTGTTGAGTCACTTTTTCTGATTTTCTTACATCTCTCTCATTTCTCTTCCCAATTTTTCCTCCACCTCTCTTACTTGCTTTTCAAAATCCTTTTTGAGCTCTTCCATGACCTGAGATGATTGAATATTTATTTTGGATGTTTGGGATACAGAAGCCTTGACTTTTATGTGTTTCCCTGAGGGTAAGCATTGTTCTTCCTCTTCTGAAAAGATGGGAGAAGATATCTCTTCACCAAGAAAATAACTTTCTATAGTTTTATTTTTTTCCCTTTTTTGGGCATTTTCCCAACCAGTTACTTGACTTTTGGGTCCTTTTTCAAGAGTAGGGTAGACTCTGAGGATCTGTAAGATCTCAGTTCCTCCAAGGTGGAACAATCAAGTGTGTACACTGGTCTGGGAGCAACCAGAAACTTTTGTGCCCAGAATCTGTGAGTGGTAGAGTTTCCTCTCTACAACCACCTGACCTCTAGCTCCACCAAGCCAGCACTGGGAGCTGAGATTCAGATAAGCTGCTCAATTCTCCCAGGGGCTTTAGGTGGGGGCAGGGCTGCCGTTCAGTGTGAGATAAATATCAGGTGCTCACTTCCCCCAGGAGCCTTAAGTGGGAACAGGGCTACCATACAGGGCTTAGGTAAGGATCTGCTGCTCAGTTCCCCTAGGGGTTTTATGATCCAGCAATGGATGGGGGCTGCTGTGGGAGCTGCTGCCACCTGATGTGGACTCTGCTACTGCTGCCTGAGGCTGGAGCTATGGGAAGACCCTGCTTCCTTCTCAGCCAGCTGAAAAACCCTCTCACTGACCTTTGGCACTTGTGGGTTGAGGGATCTGCAAACTACTGCTACTGCTGCTGTGGATTCCGCCTGCTTGTCGAAGGCCTGCTTGGGTCCTCTTCCAGACTCCTGTGCCATGTGGCCCAAGGCTGAGCTGGACTCTGCTCCATGTCCAGTGTGACAGACCTTTCCTGTCAGCCTTTCAGGTCACCCTGGGCTGGAAATCTCCACTCCGTTGTTCTATGGCTTCTGTTGCTATAGAATTTGTTGAATGTCTTTCTTTACTGGTATTTTTTGGGTTGTGAGGAAAGAGCTAGTGTATGTATGTCTTTCTACTCTGCCATCTTGGCTCCAGTGGAATTTCCTAGCTCTTGAGGAAATAGCCTTCCAGCTCAAGAGATGGTAGCACCCAAATCATTGAGAAATTTCCTGTATAAGTCCACAGCAAAGATAGTGCCCATTTCCCCTTGGAAGGGAAGGCACTAACATCTAGAGGGTTTAGTAAAGCTCTTCAGAAATAGCATGTGAACTGAGTCTTAAAGTCTGAGATTTTAGGGAACAAAGATGAGGAGGGAGTTCATTCCAGTCATGGTGAATAATCAATGCAAAGATGTTGTGACAGGAGATAGGGATGGAGATCCAAGAGGAACAAACAGGGCAGTATTTCTCAATTGTAAAATGCTTGGAAGAGGAGTGGGGAGGGGGAAGGAAATAAGTATTTATATATGTAGGCATATATGCCTACTATATGCCAGGAACTTAAGTCCCCTACAAATATTATCTCATTTGTTCCTCAGTGTCATTTGATCTTCATGAAAACTCTGCAAGGTTTTGCTGTTGTTCAGTTATTTCAGTTGTGTCTGACTTTTCATGACCCCATTTGGGGTTTTCTTGGCAAAGATATTGCAGTGGTTTGCTATTTCCTTCTCCAGCTCATTTTGCTGATGTAGAAGCTGAGGCAAACAGGGTTAAGTGACTTGTCCAGGGTCACACAGCTAGTAAATATCTGAGGCTAGATTTGAACTCAGAAAGATGAGGCTTGGTGTTCTATCTATTGAGCCATACTACTTGCTTCTGGATAAAGTATAAGAAGAATTAAAGGGATAAGATTTAGAAGCGATTTATTTTTTATGTTGGGATCATATGATATATTGTATGTAGAATAAAGTGAAAAGTAAAATAGACCCAATGCTCTTCTAAGGGAATAGTCATCACTGTTTCCTCCTACTATACTCCTTCCCTCTTTCCCCCTTCTTTTCAGTCTTCTCCCAAATCTTCTATTGAGAAGGGGAGATCCTTAAATTCTCAGACTCATAAAAGAATGGAATGGCTGTGAAGTGGGCCATCCACACTCCTGCCTCAATCTTGTGAATAGAGGAATGCAGGAAGGTGAGGTCTATCCCTAACTTACCATCTGTTCATGAGGGAGGATTTAAAGTAGATGGAATCATCATCAGATTCTTCAAAGCCCTAATTGTGCCCTGCTGCTCATCTTAAAAAATAATTAAATGTGAACCAATGAGCATTCACTTTCTCTCCCTCCTATCCCCTACCTTTGCAAAATTCCTTTTACAAACATATTTTGTCAGTCAAACAAATACTCAAATTGGTCATGTCTAAAACAATACCCATTCTGCACTCTGAGTCCATCAACTCTTTATCAGAGGGGAAGTAGCATGTTTTATCATGAGACCTTTGGAATTATGGCTAGCCATTACATTTCCCAGAATTCCTACATCTTTCAAAGTTGTCTTTTGTTTTTGCATAAATTGTCCTCCTGGTTCTGCTCACACTTTGCATCAGTTCATACAAACCTTCCCAAGTTTCTCTTCATCACTTCTTATAGTACAATTACTATTCCCTCACATTCATATTCGTAACTTGTTTAACTATTCCCAATTGATAAGTGCCTCCTTGATTTCAATTTATTTGGCCCTATAGAAAGAGCTACTGTAATAGTTTTTGCACATCCTAGAGTTTGTTTTGTTTACAATTAATCCCTCCTTTATTTACCTCTTTCTCCTGTCTCTCTTCTCTCCTTTTCCCTTCTGCTCTGTAATGATTGAAATTTCTGCCTATCCCTGTGTATATTTGCATGTCTAATACAAAAAATTTCAAATGCCATACAGATGATTTCATTTTTGAATTTGGAGGCAATAGGGAACATTAGAGTTTGTTAAGTAGGGGGATGATGTAGTCAGACCTATGCTTTAGGAAAATCACTTTGACAACTAAATGGAGGATGTAAGGAAATCAGGAAAGTCTTGAGAAGGGGAGACCAATTAAAAGGCAATTATAGTTGTCCAGATGAGAATTGATGGGAGCCCAAGCTAGCAAAGAAAAGGGAAGGAGATAATGTGAAGGAAACATGAAGATAGATGTCTCAAGATTTGGCAACTGATATGTGTGGTAAGTGAGAGTGAGGAGTCATGTATAACACTGAGGTGTTGAGTCTGGGTAACTGAAAGGTTGGTTTTACCCTTGACAAGAATAAGGAAGTTTGAAAGAGGAGAGAGTTTTTCAGGAAAGGTAATGAGGTTTATTTTCGACATATTGAGTTTGAGATACCAATGGGAAATCCATTTTTTAAAAATTTCTGAAAAACAGTTGGTGATGCTGGACTGCAACTCAGGAGAGAGATCAGAAATAGGTATATATAATGGAGATGTCTAACATATATTAAATGTATGTAATACAGGTGTATAAGATATATGTTATAAATATAATAGAGATATGTAATAGAGAGGATAATTAAACCTATGGGATTTGATGGAATAACCCAGCGAGACAGTGACAGTGAGACAGAGAGTGAAAAAAGAAGACAGTCTAGGACAGAACCTTGAGGCATATGCCCAGTCAATGGCCATATTGGTGGTCAGAAAAAATAGAAGGAGAAGTAATAGAAGCACAATTAACAGAGATGAGAGAGAATTCAGGAGATGAGAGAGATCAGCAATGTCAAGTGTTGCAAGGAGATCAAGAAGGATAAGGACTGAGAAAAGATCATTCAATTTTTTTAAATTAAGAGATCATTGAGGGGCAGCTGGGTGGCACAGTGAATAGAGCATTAGCACTGGACTCAGGAGGACCTGAGTTCAAATTTTTACTTAGACACTTGACACTCACTAGTTGTGTGACTTTGGGCAAGTCACTTAACCCTGATCATCTCCCCCCACAAAAATAATCATTGGTAACTTTGGAGAGAACAGTTTTAGTAAAATGATGAGGTCAGAAGACAATGAAATGAGAGGAAGTAGAGACATAGAATATAGACTGTTCAGCTTCCAAAGTATTCCTAACTTGTTTTGGGAAGGGAATATAAACCACAAAATGATCACATAGATTTATAGGGATATTATGTAGGCCTCTGTAGGAAAGAGAAATGTTGAAAGTTGCCTTCATAACAACTTCAGATTCAGTCCCCTTTCAGAGGGTGATAATGGGTTATTTGTGAGTGCTGTGTTTCTTTAACTGTTTTAAGCTCTTTTGAGTCCTTTACATCTTCTATATTTTCTGTGGAGTAAGATCAAGACTATCCCAGAGCTGACTCTCTTGTGTTACCTTTAGTGTTCATAGAGGAGTTCAGGGCTCCAGTTACCCACACTTGGGGAAAATGACATATACTATACCTGAGCTATATTGTTAACATCTCCTAAAATAACTCCAGGTGAGGGAAATCAGTCAGATAATGATGCTTCTGGGAACATAGCCTATAATTAAATGCAATCTATGTGAGTCCAGATTCTCAGGTAACTCTGCACCATGGATCACATCGTTGTTGTATTAGAACCACCTTTAAACTTGGCTTGATTCTTTCTGTGGTGGCAAAGAATTGGAATTTGAGAGGGTGCCCATTGGGGAATGGCTGAACAAGTTGTGGTATATGAATGTGATGAAATAATGTTGTGTTATAAGAAATTACAAACAGGTGGATTTCAGAAAAATCTGGAAAAACTTACATGCACTGATACACAGTGAATTGGGCAGAACCAGGAGAACATTTTACACAGTATCAGCAACATTGTGTGATGAGCAGCTATGATTGATTTAGCTCTTCTCAGCAACATAATGATTCAAGACAAGTCCAAAACACTTATGTTAGAAAATACTGTCCACATCCAGAGAAAGAACTGGTGGAGTGTGAATGCACCTTCTTTTATTCGTTTTGCTCTTTTGTTTCTTTCACAACATGACTAATGGAGAAATGCTTTACATTATTTCACATATATAACCTACATCAAATTGCTTACCATCTTAAGGGAGGGGAGAGGGGAAGGAGAGAGGAGGGGAAAAGGGAGAAAATTTGAAACTCAAACTTATATTAAAAAAAATTAGGGGGCAGAACCAAGATAGTGGAATAGAAAAACAGACCTGCTGTAGCTCTTCTCTAGCTCTTCATAGCCCATAAAATACCTATAAAAAATGATTCTAAACAAATTCTAGAGCAGCAGAAACAACAAAAAAAACAGAGTGAAAGATTTCCAGCCCAAAACAGCCTGGAAGGCCAACAAGAAAGGTCTATCATACTGGACTAGGAGTGGAGCACAGCCTAGCCTGGGCCACACAACAAGGATGGGACTGGAGCAGGTTATAGGATGTGGAATCATGGGTGGCATCCATGGTTCCCAGGTTTCTCAACCCACAAATGCCAAAGACAGCTTCAAAGGTCACTGAGAAAGCTTTTTCACCTGGGTGAGAGGGGGCCATGGGTCCAGCCCCAGCCCTGGCCCCAGGGTGGCATCAGTGACTGCAGCAGCAGTGTCTTCTTTTGGAGCCCTCAGCCTAAAGATCCTGGGGGAATTGAGTATCTGATCTGGGTCTCAGTCCTGAGTGGTGGTCCTGTGGTGAGGAGGAGCACTGGCATAGTGGAGTTGGTGGAGGCTCTAGAGAGGGAATCCTACTCACAGATCTTGGACAGAAAAGAGTGCTTGTGGTTGCTCCCAGACCAGAGCACAGTCCAGGAGAGGAGTAAACTCCTCTCCCTTGATTGTGCCACCTTGGAGGAGCTGAAAACTTACAGGTCCCTAGAGTATACCCTCCCCTTGACAAAGGAGTCAAAAGTCAAATAACTGGCTGAGAAAATGCCCAAAAAAGAGAAAAAAAAATGACTATAGAAGGTAACTTTCTTGGTGAAAGGTATTTTCTTCCATCCTTTTGGATGAGGAAGAACAAAGCATGCTATCAGAGGAAGACATCAAAGTCAAGGCTTCTACATCCACAACCTCCCCCAAAAATATGCAGTGCTCTCAGGCCCATAGAAGAGCTCAAAAAGGATTTTGAAAATCAAGTAAGAGAGGTGGAGGAAAAATTGAGAAGAGAAATGAGAATGATGCAAGAAAATCATGAAAAGCAAGTCAATAACTCGCTAAAGGAGACCCAAAAAATGCTGAAGAAAATAACACCTTGAAAAATAGGCTAACTCAATTGGCAAAAGAGGTCCAAAAAGCCAATGAGGAGAAGAATGCTTTAAAAAGCAGAATTAGCCAAATGGAAAAGGAGGTTCAAAAGCTCACTGAAGAAAATAATTCTTTAAAAATTAGAATGAGGCAGATGGAAGCTAATGACTTTATGAGACACCAAAAGATTGTAAAACAAAAGCAAAAGAATGAAAAAATAGAGGATGATATGAAATATCTCATTGGAAAAACAACTGACCTGGAAAATAGATCCAAGAGAGAGAATTTAAAAATTATTGGTCTACCTGAAAACTATGATAAAAAAAACAAAAGCCTAGACATCATCTTCTTAGAAAACTATCAAGGAAAACTGCCCTAATATTCTTGACCCAGAGGGCAAAATAGAAATAGAAAGAATTCACTGATTGCCTGGAAGAGATCCCCAAAGAAAAACTCCTAGGAATATTGTAGCCAAATTCCAATGTTCCTAGGTCAAGGTGAAAATATTACAAGTAGCCATAAAGAAACAGTTTGAGTATTGTGGAAATACAATCAAGTTAACACAAGATTTAGCAGCTTCTACACTAAGGGATTGAAGGGTTTGGAATATGATATTCTAGAGGTCAAAGGAGATAGGATTAAAACCAAGAATCACCTGTCCAGCAAAACTGAGTATTATTATACTGAAATAGAGGACTTCCAACATTCTTGTTGAACAAGAATCAAGATAAATGTGAAAAGGTAAACAGGAAATAGAAGCCTTAAGGAACTCATTAAAGTTGAACTGTTTACATTCCTACACGGAAAGATGTTACTTGTAACTCATGAGACCTTTTCCAGTATTAGAGTAGTTAAAGGGAATCTATATCTATATATGTATGTTGGTGTGTATGGGTATATATGTATCTGTATACTATATATGTGTAGTTATGTATATGTACATGGGTATATGTGTGCATGTGTGTGTATGTCTATATGCACACACACATATATAGATAGAGGGCACAGAGTAAGCTGAATATGAGGGGAGATTACCTAAAAAAACAAACTATACTGTTGAATGGAATGTACTAGGAGTAAGAGAAAGAGGAGGTAGAATGTAGAAAATCATCTCACATACAAGAGGGAAGAAAGAGCTTTGACAATGGAGGGGATGAGGGGGGAGATGAAATAAATCTCTCATGGGATTTGGCTTAAGGAGGGAATAACATACACTCAATTGGATATGGAAATCTATTTTACCCTGCAGGGAGGCAAGGGAGAAGGGGATAGGAAAGGGAAGATAATAAAAGGGACACCAAATTGGGGAAAAGGATAATCAGAAGCAAACACTATGTGAGAGAATAGGTCAAGGGAAAGAATGGAATAAATGAAGGGCAGGATGGGATAGAGGGAAATGTGGTTAGTCGTTTCCAACATAAATATTATGGAAGTGCTTTGCATTCCATATAACCTGTATTGAATTGCTTGTTTTTTCAATGAGAGTGGGTAGGAAGGAAGGGAGAGAATATGGAGCTCAAAGCTTTAAGAATGAATGTTAAAAGTTGTTTTAGCATGCAACTGGAAGTTAAACTATACAGGCAATGGAGTATGGAAATCTATTTTGCCCTATATGAAGACAGAGGGTAAGGGGGATGAAAGTAGGGTTGGTAATAGAAGGGAGGAAAGATTAGTGGAAGGGGTAGATGGGATGCATGCCGTCTGGGGATAGAGAGTGGGGAGAGGGGGAGAAAATTTTGAATTCAAATTCTTGTGGAAGTGAATGTTAAGAACTGAAAAATAAATCATACATTAAAAATATCAAAATTGTATTCACAGGTATTTGGAAAAAATAAAATACTATTTAAAAGAAAAAATTTCACTTGATGGTTAAGTAAGTTTACAGCATGAGGATGATGTGGACAATAAACCTGTACCATGTTAGCACTCACTGGACTATCTTTCTCTGTGTCTTATCTTGTTCGTTAGGCCCTTTGGGTCACTTCTTTCAGATCCCTAAAACACCCTTCAGTAGGGAGGACAAAAAGGTCTGAATATCATGTGAATTAAATACCTATCATTGATGAACTTGAGATCATGCTACAGATGTAATGTACAGGATTGTAATATAGAAGTTGCATTAAGATTTTCTATTTGTTCCCAGAAGCCAGAATTAGGAATGATGAGTGAAAGTTGAAAAAGGCCAATTTTGACTTGATGTTAAGGAAAAAGAATCCTAATAATTAAGGCTGTCTGAAAGTAGAATGGGGTTCCTTGTGAGACAGTGGGCAGCCTTCATTGGAGGCCTTTAAATAGAAGATGGATAACCACTTGTTGGATCTGTTAGGGTAGGAATTTCTTTTGGGGATTGGCTGCTGGGATTCTGTGATAGGTTTTGAGGGAAAAAAAAACCCAAAATGAAGCACTTTCCTGGTTGCTTATATGATGCTGATTAACAGGGTAAAAGAGGGAGTAGAAATTAGACAGCCATAAAAACAACATTTTCACTCTGTAACTGAATAAATTAGGTGTAGTTCTGATCTCTTAAACCACCTAGCTTCAGAGAGTGGGAAGTACAGATTTTCAGCCCCGCTCAGGTCTTTCTGGGTATGTTGGCACATGCCTATAATCCTGGTTGCTAGGTGAGGTTGAAGCTAGTGGATCCCTTGAAGTTCTAAGGTGTTCACAAAAAGTCTAGTAGCAATATAGTGAACCCCTCTTTTCTCCCTCCCCTCATACTCAGCAAGGGGCTGCCAGGCCCTCTAAGGAGGGGAAAATCAGTGCCCAGAATGGAAAAAGAGTAAGTCAAGACTTCTGTATTAATCAATAGTGGGATCAGGCTCATGAGCAGCATGTGAATTTTAATGTGTGGACAACATGGCAAGACAATTTTTTTTAAAAAAAGGAAATATAATTTTAATGGTCACAATTCCTTCCTCAAAGTTTATTTTAATAGAATTATAAAATTCCTCTAAATAAATTGAATTTATTTTTACAATGTCCATTTCAGATATATTCAAATAAATAAACTATGAAAGGAAATAAATCATTTCCTTTAGTCTTTAATGAAATTGGTAAGAAAAATCAAGTTTAAAAAGTGAATGAAAATTTTCCTTTCTCTATTCTTTGTGCCTTGGACCCTTCACCTCTAGTCACAGTGTTATTACTGTGAGTCTTATCATTCTTCAGGCTATGAAATGGGGTCATAAAAAAAGGGCCAAGATTACTTCCCAGGATGCAATTTGCTGATGATTATCCATCCTCTTGGGTGTCCCTTCATCTTACTGACTCCAGAGGAAACTTTGGTGTCCATCCTCTCCAGAGTGGAGAATATTTCCGGCTTTGAGATCTTAAGACAGAAAGCTTTTAACTCTAAATTTCTTCAATTAATCTCTGACCCTTTGGACTACTTTTCTTCTTGGACTTCTTTTTTCTTCTTTCTTCCTCCCATTGACATTCTTTCTCTGTAACAAGGTTGTAGAAGAGGGAACAGAAATTAGCAATAAGAAAAAGCAAATACCAATTTTGGCCATAAATGGGAAATGGGTTCTGAAGCAGCTCTTCCTGTTTGGAAAGCTTTTATAGCTTAATAAAAGAATGATATGCATGAAAAGAAGGCAGGATAAAGAGAAGAAGAGAGCTAAGCTATGTGGACATAAAGTGGTTGAAAATTTACTGCTTCCAAGGTAATGTTTTTATTCGATGCCACAAAGGCTAATGACATCCTTTATAACGGATCAGTTGCCTCTGAACTTTACAAGCTCTTAGCTTGATGTTAAAATTAACTATGTGTGAAAAACATGTCATCTCTGAAGGTAAAAGGGAAGCAGCTGTAGGGGGCTGAATGGGGACCAAAGAAGAGGCAATATTAGGTCTCTGAGAATGGCACTCAGTAAGAAAACCATGAGTGCTGCTTCTAGGCCTGAGATAGGCAGTGTATAAACCTACAACGAACTTATCACTTTGGGCACAAATGGGCATCTTTAGGGGAGGGTTTAGCTATGAGGTTAATAACCACCAGCTTGGTTAGAGGTGATCGAGAAGCATTGTGGTCAAAGCCAGGAAAACCTACATTCAGGTCCTACTTTGGACACATATACTGACTTTGTAAGCTTGAGTAAGAAATGCTTTACTTCTAAGATCTTCAAACTAAGACCATAAGTTGCAGAGAAGGTGTCAACCTATCTTGGTAGGTGAAATTTCTTTGCATGGGAGTTCTTTACACAATTTTGATGTACTGTTCATCACAAGCGTATCATATTGAGATGAAGTGTTTTTAGTACAAGGGATACATCTTGGTACAGCATAAGTGTAGCAGTGAAGAGAGTGTTGAAATGGGAGATGGAAGACCTAGGTTTTAGTTTTGTTTCTGCAACTTACCAGCTGTGTGACCTTGGGTAAATCACTTTCTCTCTCGGCCTCATATTTCTCATATATAATATCACAGGGTTGGGTTAGATGACTCCTAGATTCCCTTAACTTTCTGCAATCATATGAAATTTCTGAGTATTATAGGTTTGTGATAGGGACTGGATCTGTGATGTCATTGGTGTAGGAAGCATTTTGTGAGGAATTTCCTCTTTCAGTACAGGTCATCACCTTCTCTGCAACTTAGATCCATAGAGATTTGCCTAGAGTATGGATAAATTAGATCACCTAGCCTGGCATCATGGAACTGGAAGGTGTCAAAGGCAGAACTTGAGTCTAGATCTTTCTCATTCTGAGATCAGCTCTCCGTCTACTCCAGGTCATTCATTGCTTTTGTGTGTGTGTGTGTGTGTGTGTGTGTATACAAACATACATATATACACATACATAAATATATATGTGTACATATACATGTATTATATATATAAAATCATTACAGGAAATCATCAAATTTTATTAAACTCCTACTAAGTTTAAGACTCTGTGCTAGGTACTGGGGAATTCAGAGTTAAAAAAAATGATGCAATCCTTCTACACTCAAAGAGCAGCCATTATAATAAGGAGATACAACACCTCTGTAGACATAATACAAGTATTATATAAGTAATGCAATCTGATAGGAACCAAGGAAAAACACAGGTAAAATAATAGAGTAAAGTATGCTGAGGGAGAGATAGCTTTTATCTAGGAAAATTAAATCATGATGAAGGTGGCACTTGAGCAAGGCATTGAAGAGAATGACAGATATCTGTAGGCAAGGATTTGGAGGGAATGCATTTTAGGCATTCTGATAAGAGATGGGACAGAGCAGGAGACTGAAGAACAGTGGGTAGATCACTTTGGTTACTACACAGAGTCTGTGAAAGGAAGTAAGTTGTAGCCAGGTTGTGAAGTATCTTAAATGAATTTACTAAGGAATTTACATTTTCTCTTACAGGCAATAGTGGGCTACTGAAGGCTTTAGAATGAGGGAATGCCATGATCAGGAATAGTTAGTTGTGGCTGTTTGTATTCTTTGTGATCTCATTTGGGATTTTCCTGGCAAAGATACGAGAATGGTATGCCATTTCCTTCTCCAACTCATTTTACAGATGAGGAATTGAGGTAAACAGGGTTAAGTGAATTTCCCAGGGTCACACAGCTAGTAAGAATCTGGGTGGGATTTGAAAATTCATGAATATGAACCTTCCTGATTCCAAGCTCAGTGCTGTATTCACTGTACTACCTAGCTGTCCATAGTTAATTGTAGCAGGGAGAATTGTTAGAAAGTTAATATAATAGTCAAGGTAAGAAGTAATAGGGTTTATGTTTGGAATTATAGTAGCATATTGGCTACAATCAGCCTTATAGTACTGTATATTTCTCTCCATATTCATGGCGTTAATGAAGTAGGAGGCCACCTTTTCATAAGTTCAGTAACATGATTTTCACCAAATAGTGCCTCAGAATTATGAATAGATTTCAAGTATGTAGATTCCAACACTGTCTTCAGAATTTCTATATTGTCTTGATTTATTTCATTTTTCAGATGACTTTGTTTTTTTCTCCCTAAATAAGTTCTTTGAGGTTGAGGACCACATTTTATACTCAATGGCCTACCGTTGTTAGCTGAGTGCTAACATGATATTTATTGCCCATGTTGTCTCCATCTCATAAACTCATTTGACCATTAAACTTGGTCTCCCTTATAATTAGTCCTTTGTTCTATGCCTTCCTCATGCATAGTATGTCCTCAGCAAGTATAAGGTTCTTCCCTCCTGTGAATCCTGTATTATACTGTTGATTGGTTGATGAAAAATTGAAATATAACCTGAGATACAGACAAAGATGATTGTAGCTAAATGGAAATTATTAGCCTTATTCTCTTAGATGGAATGGGTTCTAAAACTTTCTCCTGTCCTTTTCACTCTCCTCTCTCCCCTTATCCTGCTTTCCATATTCTCCATATTTTTAGCTTAGCCCTGTCCATCTCACTATTTAAAAGCTCAAACTGAATATAGTATTCTAGGTGTAATCTGACCAAGACAGAGAATAATGAACCTCCTGTTTTTCAGACAGTAATGTAATTATAATAATGGAGCAGCTAGGTGGGGCAGTGGATGGAGTACCTGGTCTGGGGTCAGGAAGACCTGAGTTCAAATGTGGCCTCAGACACTCACTACCTGTGTGGCTCTGGGCAAGTCCCTTAACCCTGTTTGCCTCAGTTTCCTCATCTATAAAATAAGCTGGAGAAGAGAATGGCCAATTATCTTTGTATGGCCAGTGTCTTTGCTGTGAAAAACCCAAATAGAGCCATAAAGTGTCGAACGGTAATGACTGCACAGCAACAACAGCAGTTAAAACAATAATTTATGTAGAAGTGCTTTACAAACGTTCTCTCATTTGATCCTCACAGCCCTGTGAGGTGGGTTCTTTTAGTGTCCTCATTTTGTAGATAAGGACACTGAGGTTGAGAGAAATTAAGGGTCATACAGTTTGTCAGCATCTGAGATCCACCAGGCCCTGCCTTCCACCCACCATGCTATTTTACTGCTTATTCATTGTCTATCAGTTTTTTGGGCAGCTTTATCGCATCCCTGGTTCACACAGAACTTGCAGTCATATGGATGACCAGCAGTGTCATTCTTTTGTTGCACTTACACAGCCTATTCACATTTGACCCCTATTAAATTTCACATTTTTTGATGTAGCTCCTCTGATGATTTAGTGGTGTTATATTACTTGAATCTGTAAATCAGCCAACAAAACTTTTACTGTTGTATTGTTTTGTTCCTGTCCAACCGTTTAGGACCCCATTTGCAGTTTTCTTGCCAAGGATGCTGCAGTGGCTTAAAATTTCCTTCTTCAGTTTTTTATTTATAATTTTCTTTATAATGTCATATAATTTTTTTCTCCTGGTTATGCTCACTTCACTCAGTATTAGTTAATACAAATCTTCCCGAATTTCTTTGAAGCTGTATATTTCATGAATTCTTATGGCACAACAATATTCCAGTATATTGATGTACCATAATTTGTTTAATCTTTCTTCATTGAATGAGGATTTTCCTGAATTCAAGGCTAGCATTTTCTTCATGCGGTCATACCACCTCTCCTGCGATTTTTGGTGCTCAGGAAATGTTGACTGAAGTGAATGATGCACTTCATGCTACCTAGAAGGCTGTGCCATTACAAACAAGAATAATCTTACGTGTATTTGTAAGAGCTTATCTGTGTGCTTTGAAGCCATTTAGAGTGAAACACTTATATGCTGGAATTTATTGCAGTTCAATATTTGGAATTTTGACTTTTGTGTAGCAGGCAAAGGATTCAGTTTATAGCGATTGTGTTTGGGGAAATTTTCCTTCTGTTTGGAAAGGGTTCTTTGAGAGATCTCTCAGAAGAGAGTGACTCTTTCTGTGTGGCAGTCCGTGCTCCCAGGTTTATTTATCCAATTCCAATTGTAAGGTGGCTAAGCCTGGGCTGATAGCTTAAGTAGAGAATTCTATTTTGTCCTGAGATTAGCAGCAAGACTAATGCTTGTTTTATTCTCTTGTTAGGGAGAGCTATTTGGTACAGGGAGAGCTTGTATATGTGATCCATGAGCTTGTGTGCTAGTGGTCTAGACTATGGTGGCTGTTAGGGCCTTAAGTCACCAACCGTAAAGTTAACTTAAATTGATTTGTGTAAATTTTAAGTTAGTTTTCACTTTCCTTGCTTAGCAGAATATGGTTAGAACATCCCTGTGACATGTAGGGTGTAGAGACTCAAGCAATGCTTGACTGAACCTTTCTCTTATAATAGATACCTTTACGTCTTCTTCAGTCTCAGAATAGAATCTTGACTTAGACACTAGATGAATAAATCCTCAGGCCTGTCAGTCAAGTACTCTGCTTTAGCTAAGTTTTACTAGAAGTCCTGTTGCTATTTCCTGTGACATCTCCGTTCCATGTTGCCTACTTCCTGACCTCTGACCCTGTCTGGAATTGTAGGTCCCAGTGATGTGACCTTGGTCTCTGGAAAGCATTGCCCTTATCTTGCTTGGTCTTAGGCCTGCCACACTACCAAGTCACATTCCTTCAGCCTTATTGTCCAACTCTAGTTTTGTAGTTCTGAGAACAGCGATCTGATCAACGCTACCATTCCCAATAAAGGCAGCAAATCAGTAATTGTCCCATGACTTGTTCTCTCTGACTTCAGTGTCTGACAAACACCCCCCTCCCACACACACACACTCACAAACACACACACATTGTCTTCTATAAGCAAAGTAAGTCCTTTGAGGGCAGGGACTATCTTGCTAGCTCATATTTGTGACCCCAGAGCTTAGCGCAGTTCCTGGCACCTAGTGTGTGCTTAATAAAGGCTTTTTCATTCATTGCTTCATTTCACTAGGGAGAGTTGGGACAGAGTCAAACTGAACTTGGGAGAACTGGGAGGAAAGAAGATCTTGGGAGAGAAGGGGGAAGGACAAAAGAGCAGTCCTATCCCTCTCTAAGTTGCAGATGTTCAACTGAGGAAGATTAGTTGTAGCTGCACATTCGTTCTCTGGGAGTGCCCACAGAGTGAAGTTTTATCTGCTTTCATTCACTGAAAGTTAATGTTTCCAGATATACGTGTGTGTGTGTGTGTGTGTGTGTGAGCACATGCTGACATGCACGCAGATTCACAAGACCCTGTGGCTTCTGCAGATATTCTGAACACTTCCATGACTGTTGCTGAAAGCTCAGGATGAAAGGCAGTGTGTGGAATGAACCTGTTAAGTGACCCAACCTTCATGTGATTTTTCAACTTCTTAAGCAACATTCCAAACATTAATGTGATCTGAGTGACAGCTGCTTTCTTAAACACTATTAAAACTGGGCTACATGTTTAGTCATAAACAAGCCTTGGCTCCCCTTTAATTGCTCCTTGCGATATAGAGTTGTGATTTTCAGGGAAGAAAATATTGGGGCAACTCTTCTTGGAGAGGACCAGATTTGGAGTCAGAAAACTTAGATTTGAGCTCTGTTTCTTTCATTTACTAGATGACTAGTTTGACATGGGGGAGGGGGTACCTGGGTAGCATGGGAGTGGGGAATTGGATCTGTAATTTCACCAGTCTAGGGAATTTCCAGGTAAGGTAATTCTTTTTTTACCAATGTAAGTAAGCATCTTATTTGTAGCTTACAGTTTTAGAGAATTGCATGGAGTACAAAAGATTAAGTGACTCACCTTGGGTCACACTATCAGTATGTACCAGAGGTGAGATTAAACCCAGTTCTTCCTGACTTCAAGGCTAGCTTTTTTCCATTATTCCATGCTCTCTCTTCTTCCAGGGATGTAACATAGCGTTGGGTTTGAAGTCAGAAAGATCTGAATTCAAATTCAACTTCCAATATTCACCAGCTGTGTGACCATAGGCAAGTCACTTAACCCCTGTCTGCCTCAGTTTCCTCAAATGTAAAATAGGGATAATAATAGTATCTATCTCCTAGCGTTGTTATGGGGATCAAATAAGATATTTGTAAATGAAATAGCATAGTACCTAGCAATAGTGGGTGTTAAATAAATGCCTGTTTCTTTCCCTCCTTGATAGATACTGTGGATGTGGATGTTAGAAAAGGCCATAAATATTCTCTGAGGTTTATTTTTTAAATGTTGTGGGCTTTTATTATTGCATTTTGCTGTTGTTGGGTCGTTTCAATTGGGTTCAACTCCTTGTGATCCCATTTAGGGTTTTCTTGGCAAAGATCCTGGAGTGGTTGGTCATTTCCTTCTCTAGCTCATTATACAGATGAAGAAACTGAAGCAAACAGGGTTAAGTGACTTGCCCAGGGTCACACAGCTAGTAAGTGTCTGAAACGAGATTTGAACTCATGAAGATGAGCCTTCCTGATTCCAGTCCCAGCACTCTATCCATTGAGCCACCTCCTTGTCCTAATTACATTTAAACTGTTGCAAAAGTATTTTTCTTTAATTTTTTTCCTTTCTCTGTTACTGACAGCAATCACTAAATCTTTCTTAAGGGCTTACTATGTCTTAGAGGGATTGTGTGTGTTCATCCTTCATTGCCAAAGAAGACCATGCCATCAGGGAAATAATAACATGACTTGCACTTGACTTTGTTTTGAGTGAGGGAGGGCTGTGCAGGTCACCAGCCTCACTTCTCCTCCAGAGTCATCTGAATCCAGTGACCAGATATTCATCAGGATGGAGATGGAGATGACCCAGGATGAGGCAATTGGGGTTAAGTGACTTGCCCAGGATCACATAGCTAGTGAGTATCAAGTGTCTGAGGTGAGATCTGAACTCAAGTCCTCCTGACTCCTGCACCAGTGCTCTATCTACTGCACCACCTAGCTACCCTTAAGAGGATTAAGAAAGAGGCAAAAGAGGAGTTCATAATCTAATGGGACTTCTTGGCCTTCATTAAGGCCTCTGGTCACCTTCCTCAAGCTCTAATGGTTTCTGAACTAGCATGTTATATGAGAATATTATAGGCCATTGGGAAATGTTTGCAAAGTGGTTTGAGATATTTAGATGGAAAGTGACAAATGAAAAAGCATATTGTTTTCTTCAATCCATTTCATAAAATACAATCCATATTGACAGTGAAAGGAGCTATAGTGATTAGAATTGAGGGTGGCTCGGTGGTGCAGTAGAGAGAATGCCTGGCTTGGAGTGGAAGACTCATCTTCCTGAGTTCAAGTCTGACCTCAAACACCTAGTAGCTGTGTGACACTGGGCAAGTCATAAAACATTCTAGAGGAAAAGGAATCATTTATTATGGACATAAAGAAAACTCCAAAAATGAATAATCATGATATGTCCTCAAATGGCTTGGAACAAGTTTAAATGACTTGTAGAAACTGAGAAATCTGCCAGTCAAGTCTAATGCTGTTCACTCTAGGAAGTGGTTATGGTTTGTTTCTTCTCAAAAGAACCCGTCAGGGACTGAAGAGATTGAGGATCTCCCTCTGCAATGTGTTTTTGTAATCGTAGGTAGTTCAGACAGCTTCAGAATGTGACTGATGGGCGGAGATTCTTTGAAGAAGCTGGAGCTGAGCAACAGAAGACAGTAAGAGACTTAGAACAGTACTGGCATGGAAACTACACAGGACTAGAAAACTGACATTAATATATGCCCTGAGGTAGTTTCACTGAGATTGTATAAGTGTATCGCCAGTTCTTAGAACAAGTATATGTCTCAGCCAGAGAACTTGGTGTTAGGTTCAAAGCCTTAATTTAAAGGATTGATTCCATACGTGGTGAGATGGTCTCTAACCACCAATGACAGGATAAAGAAGAGGTTTACATCCTTCTGATGGTGTCCATGTGTATATATATGTGTGTGTATGTATATATATATATATATATATATATATATACACACAATATGCCTTTTCTAAAGGTATGGGGATCTGGAGATCATTTGAAATAGCAGGATTAAGAGATCTGGAATTTCAATTTCTAAGCATGGTGATTTCTGTTCACTGACTACAGATGTCATTGTCAAGGGAAAAATAGCTCAGGGAATGCTGAGGGCAAATACCAGAGCGACTCCATTCAGGAGTCATAGTTGGAAGGAATTCAGGACTCATTTTTCTCCATGTTACTAACAAGCAAAAATCAAATTCAGAGTCACGTCTGTGAAATATTGTGTACATCATCTAAAAGTGTGCAAGCCCTGTTTACAAAATCTTTTTTAAGTATGCAAGGAAATTTTGGCACAACATTCAAATTGTGTTCTGTTGTTGACTGAGTAATTACTAGTATCTTTTTAGTGAGTAAAAAAGCAATTTACTAAGCTCACTGTGTTCCAGAATCTCTCTGAAGAACTTTGGAATTGATTGCATGATGTGGGAGATACTGGCAAAGGACTGCTAAACATTGTGTGCCTGCTTCGAAGAAGGTGCTGTGGTCTATAAACCAAGAAAAGGATTTCAGTAGCTCAAAATATGAGATGTGCAAATTTGGAGATATCTCCATCCTAAATGTTCACATGGAGCATTCTGAGCTCATGTAGGTCTGACCAGTCACAGTTGGACATACTGTAACTTGACTCCAACATAATGATATTATTTGACCCTCCTAGAAATCAAAAAGTCAACCACCAATATGGCTTCATATAGGATTCATATAGAATACAGGATTCATATAGAAAAAGGAGACAAATCCTATCCTCAGGAGCCCTCATTCTATTTAGGGGAGATAACATGTTGGAAAGTTCTATGAATAGGCCTGGATGATCAAGAAACTCTTAGTGTTAATTTTCTCCTAAGGTAGCCCATGCCTTTATTCTGAAACTTTGGATTTCTATGCCATAATGATTCAGAGAGCGGTGGGATGGCAGAGGGTGAACCCACAACAAAGAAAAGCTCCTTTAAATATGAAAAGTAATAATTGTTCTGATATGCAAGTTTAGATAAGATATCCTTAATTAGTAATCTATTTTTAGCTAAACATGGGTTTTCTTGTTGACAGTGACCACATGTAGTGATTATTGAGTTTATTTTTGGAACTGCTTAAAAAGCAAAATTTTGAAAGGATCACAGAATAAATTAAAAATGACGCCCTAGAGGATCTGCTTAAAATAATGCTTTGTAGTTTTTTCCCTCCCCAGTAGGCTTTCCTCAGTAGGATAAAGTTAGTCTTTGCTCAATTCTCAGCAGTTTTTAGTCTCCTTCCTTCCCTCTCTCTCCTCCTTCTTCATTTTTTTTTTCAGTACTTGTGATTTCTTTGGTGAAGAGAACTCTTGGTGTGAAGTTGTTCAAAGATGGAACTTAAAGACTCGCTTTGGACATGGAGAGATTAAATACTTTCTTTGTCCATGGCCACCTAGATAAGCAAGTTTTGAATTCGGGTCTTCCTGACTTCAAGGTCTACTTCTTATCCAGTCTGCCTTATTACCTCAATAAGATTCCTCATACTGTGCCGTGACTCTGAAAAAAATTCACTTATTTATTCACAAGTTATCAGTAGGATATATTACACAGGAGACAATGTGCTGGGACTGTGAGGGAGGGGATTTGAACCCCTCCAACGTCAAATAGGAGATGCTGAGAGATGTCTTTGAAGAATATCTAGAGAACAGATCCTGGGATCAGGAGTCTTTGCATCCAGGTCTTGCCTGTGACATGGGCTGTCTGTGTTCATGGCCAGATCCCTTACCCTTCAGTGCTCCATCCTCACCAATCCCTGCAGTTATTGTCAGCCTAGCTTGTATTTAAACAGAAGAAGGGATTATTCATGGTCCCTGACCAGTGAAATGATGAACTAAATTCAGCAAAGAAATAATTGATAATGATGCTGATGCTGATGATGGTAACAGTAGCAATTAGCTTTACACAGTGCTTTAGGGTGGCAAAATATTTTATAAATATTGACTCATTTTCACAAATCTGGGAGGTAGGTATGATTACTATCCCCATTATACAGATGAGGAAATTGGGATAAACAGAGGCTAAATGACTCGCCCAAGGTGGTACCCTCATATGTCTGAGGGTAGATTTGAACTCAGTTCATCCTGACTCCAAGTCCAGGATTCTATTCACTGAGCCACCTACATGTCTATGTATACTTGGAGGAGAGTGATATGACAGGGTTGATTGCATTTTAACATTATGTTGAGATTACAGCAAACATTATCCACCTTCTTTATCCTGCTTGTTCTTATCCTTGCGGAAATTTAAAGGCAATTTTCTGAATAGCCATCATTTTCACAGGTTCAGAATTCCAAGAAGAGATGGTGACATCACCAGCAGGGCTGTTCCTTGGACCTCCATGCTCTTTCATTAACATTCATCAAGGGATGGCAGCTAGGTGGCACAGTGGATAGAGTGCCTGGACTGATGTCAGGAAGACCTGAATTTAAATCATGCTTCAGACACTTACTGTGTAGGCAAGTCACTTAACTCTGTTTACCTCAATTTCCTCATTTGTAAAACAAGCTGGAGAAAGAAATAGCAAACCACTCCAGCATCTTTGCCAGGAAAACTCCCTAAAAGTGGTCATGAAAAGTCGAACATGACAAAAAAAGACCGAACAGCAAAAAGGTGTCAGAAAGCAAGGGAGCTTATTTGAAGACAATATTTTCTTTAAGACTGGAAGGTCCAAGCATATCAGTTGACATAAAATATTATATTTTACTTGGAAAGAAAGCATTTCATCTTACTGGCTATATTTTCTTTTCCTTAAGGATAAAATAAAAATGCATTGTATCAATTGTTGCAACTTACTCCTTTGAGATATTCTTAAATTTTGGTCTTGGTATTAAGTCTGGTCCACAATCAGAAAAGTCAAGACAAAGCTATGTTCTTCATGCAATTGAGGAAGAAATGAGACGTAAATGTGTGAAAGCCTGGATAATGGAAACTGTTTGAGCTATTTCTTTTTTTTTCCTCTAGAGGAAGGCCATTTGTCAGCATTTTGGGGAATATATTTCAATTTGAATCTTTTTTCTTTAAAGCTTACTAAAGGCTTGGAGGATATGCCAGGGACATAAATAACCAGAATATTAGTTAGAATACAGTAAGCACATGAGAGAAGTCAATAAGAAACTATTTCGGCTGTGGAATCATTGACAACGTGGTAAAGAATGAGAAGCTTCAAAAGGAAGTGTAAGGTAGAAGCTGGGAAGGAGCGTATTTTATTTGTAATAATACTATTTAGGTAGTGCTTTAAAATTGGAAGTCAGTGCTATTATTATCCCTGTTTTACAGATAAATAAACTGAGATAGAGGTTAAGTGACTTGCCCAGGGTTACACAGCTAGTAAGTATGTGAATCTGGATTTGAATTCAGGTGCTCCTGATGTCAGGTTTAGCATGAACAAAGACATGGAGAGAAGAAAAAAAGCAAGATGCATCTTGGGAATCATGAATTAATTTCGTATAACTAGATCAAAGTACCTGGAGAGGAATAGTAGGAGATAAGGCTGGAAAAGGCAGGTTGGAAGAACTTAAATGTCAGGTTAAGGAGACTGGACTTGCTTCTGAAAGGATCAATGAACCACAGTGGTGTGCCTCTCGCAAAATTGGCACTTAATACTGTTTGTTGAACTGATGAATGGTATTACCAGAGCAGTTTATTATTTTGGTGGCACTGTGAAAGTTTCAGGTTGTGGAAAAAAAGTTATGTGTTTTCCCCCAGGTCACCTGGTTAGTAAGTAGTGGGGGAGGTCTTTTGAATTCTCTTTCAGGGCTTTGGGGATAAAGAAAAGTATAGATGTGATGAGGCAAATTATTTTGTTTCAGTGTGCCTCAGTTTCCTCATCTGCAAAATAAGAGAATTGTTAATGAGAAGGCAAACTAAGTATTATAGCTCACATTTACATATCACTTTAAAGTAAAAGCCAGTTTGGCATAGTGGGTAGAGAGTCAGCCTTGGAACCAGGAAATTATTGTTTGTTCAGCAGTTTCAGTTATGTGTGACTCTGTGACCTCATTTGAGGGTTTTCTTGGCAAAGATACTGGAGCGGTTTGCCAAGTTCATTTTATGGATGAGGGAACTGAGGCAAACAGGATTAAATAACTTGCCCACACAGCTGTAAGGGCCAGATTTGAATTCAGATTTTCCTCACTCCAGGCCTGGTGCTCTATCCACTGCACTGTCCAGCTGCAACCAGAAAGACATAGGCTTAAATTCTCTCTTTAACATATATAGCACTGGTTTTATGATCATAGACAAATCTCTTAACTTCTCAGTGCTTTAGTTTATTATATATTTAAGAGGAATAGTTGTATGTAATAGATTATCAGTTTCAGATTTTCAGTTTTATTATACTATGTTACAGAAATACTTATTTTATTTCATAATTAAAAATAAGAAAAGAAAGATATGACTTAGGATAAGCCCCTGGGCTGTGGTGTGACTGACAAACAGCAACCACTTTTAGTAGAAGATTCTTTGATTTAAATTTCTAACTTTAGGTGACTCTTAAAACTCTTAGTTGCAAAGATGTTGCTGACCTGCAATGATAGGAGTTTCTTCTTCTGGGAGTTCTCTATACCATGAAACCACAGGTTGAATTCCTATCCCTTCAAGGGATACAAAATGCTTTCCTTATGGCAAACCTAGGAGATAGATTATCTTCCTATATATTTTATCTTCCTTAAATATGAGGAATCATAGGAAGAGAAATTAAGTGGCATGGTCATGATTGCTCAGTTTGTATAATTGTTGTAGCCAGTACTTGATCCTAACCCAGACCTCCTAAGTTCTGAATCTCACAATCTGTCTACCATACTTTCCTAGTTAGATTGCCACTGAGCTCTAAAACTCTGTTTTCCAGGCTTAGACAATTTCCAGGGTCATTTCCAGCTTTTAGTTCTTCCACATTGAAAATTCCTTAAAGAATATTCTTGGAGAGTTATTTTAACTGATGCTATTTCTAGGAAATCTTGTGTTAATCATTCATACTTAAGGACCATTTGGACTTCAGGCAGTGTCCTAGGGCTGCTAAAAATAGCAAGGATCATTAGGTTTTTGGGTCATCAACATCTTCCCCTTGTGCAAACCAACAGCTAGTTTCATATATAGCTACAGAACTTCTCACACCACAACTTCCCCCACCCTTCCCCATAACCAACCTATGAATGGCTAAATGCAGTACATCCACTTTAGCTTCTGGCCTCCGTGCTCCTTTATAAAGACTTAATGGGGCTTTTTAAATTTTCATTCAGGTCTCAAGGAAGTGAGTTTGGTAGCTCTTAGTCTTTCCAAACTTTTTTCTTCCTTTTAATATAAGAGCAAACAGAGTCAAAAGAACTTGTGGGCAGTTAAGTGGAGCAATGGATGAAGTGCTGGGCTTGGAGTCAGGAAAATCTGAGTTCAAATCCCACCTCAGATATTTATTAGCAGTGTGATCCTGGGCAAATCACACAATTTTCTCTCAACTACAGTTTCCTCATGTGTAAAATGGGGGATAATAATAGCACTCACCACAAAAATGTTGTTGTGAGGCTTGAAGGAGACAATGTATAGAAAATACTTCGCAAATCTTAAATTGCCATATGTACATTAACTATGAAAAGAAGCATGCTTTGGTTTAGTTGCTCATTGCTGAATTTTCATTTATATAAATTCACTAAGTAGAATGAAATTCTTTTGTGGGTGAATGTTTTATAACCATAAGAGAATCCTCTCCCATCAGTGCTTTCTGCACTTAAAAAAAAAAATCTAGAAAAACTATACAACCAAGAAACAAATGGACAAAAACTTGTGCATTAAGAAACATCTTATTTACCAACTACAGATTTTTAAACCTTACTTTACTGCTGGGTTCAGGAAGGGAGCCATCTAAACTTGGGTTATTAGCCTATAACTCAAGCAACTCTGGGAGCTCAGCCTGGAATGTCTTTTGTCCTCTAATCGTATATTTTAGATCTCTCTAGGGGGTGATGAGAAAATCTTGATACTCAGTTACAGCTCCCACACTGTTAGCCTCATCTCCCAGCTGAACCTTCTATCACTCTTTCCCCCTTTACTATATTCATAGATGGTTGTACTTTTTTAAAGATACTCATCTTTCCATTGGTTGGTGAGCAGGGCTGCTTGAAATGAACTGTTTAGAAGGAATGATAGTTGGAAACTTAGGGATTTCTAGGATTACAAAACTGGAAGTTTTGATATCTATTTATTCTTCCCTTTTCTGAAGCACTACTGTGCTGGAGAGGGAACGAAGTAGACGAGAGGGCTGGTCTTGGAGTCAAGAAGACTGAGGCATGCTACCTTGGTGACCATGGCAAAGCATTTCTTCACAATCGTGCAATCAATTGATTGAGCTCCATGGAGGGTATGTGTTCCCATTGCGTTTATTGTTGTTAAATGTTAAAAAGCTTTGAATTCTGCTGCTCCCTCTGTTGCACTGATCTGAACCCACGTCTCCCTGATTTCCCAGATCCACATATGTTATTATGCTGCTTTCAAGTCTTGCAGAAAAAGGGAGGAAAAAAAATTTATACAGAATTTGCTGATAGGAGAGCAAAAATTCTACCTAAAAAATCTCTTCCTCATGGATATATTATTGTCATAAATAAGACCTTTGAAAAGTGCATTACCAGAGAGAACTTTGGTTAATGACCCTTTGGTCATTAATATTAGGTAAGACATAAGACAAACAGAATCTAGGTTTCCTAAAGCCACTGACATGGAGTACTCAAGCCCTAAAGCCAGAAGGAAGATCCATGGATGATTGTCTTTGAGGTAGTCCTTTGGTGGATGACACTGAACCCGTGAATGTCACAGGATCTCTGAAATTAGGTCTATGTTCACTCTAAAGGATTTTGCTACATAATCAGGAAAAACTAATTGGTAAAGAACTACTTTTGTCTAGACTATGGCATCTGATTTAGGATAGGCCAAAAAGCTTGTCCATCTGTGTCTGTCTCTCTCTTTCTATCTGCCGAGGTATATGAGGTGTTCAGGGAGGACTAGCACTTCCGATGCGAGGGCTTGCCAATCCTTTCTCATGGCTATTTGTTGTCCCCTGTCACCCAACTCTCACCTGTGGTTCCAAGCTGTAGCATATGCAGTAATCACACCCTGGTAGGGCTAAACCAGGTTGACAGAAACCAACAGGCCTCAAACCTGTTGGTGAGTTAGGTCCCCCTAACTTAGGGTTAGGGTTATCTATGCCAAGCACATAAAGACTTTCTCTGGCAGAATGAGCAGATGAGAACAATTTGTTCCAATGGCCATGAAGGTGGTCGAAGCTGGTTCTGTGGAGTGCTTGGAGCTTGGACATACATTGAAGATACCAAACTCATCCACTGCATCCTGGGCATTGGCCAGTTATTCTGACTTTTGTCCTGCCACTGGACTTTGATGACTCAGAAAGAGAGAGTGAAATGTACACAGGTCCCTGTGAACAGGGACTATTTTTTGATCAAGATGCTCATGATCTAATGGGGGAGACAAAAATGAAAGAACTACATATAAACAATATATAAAGGATAATTTGGAGATAAACAACAGAGAAAAGGCATTGGCATTAAGGTGATCTTTTCATGGAAGATAGAATTTTAGCTCATCTACATTGACCCTGAACCATAGGTTTGTTGCCTTAGTTGGTACCACTCAAGTAAGATATATCATCATTTGACCCTGTTTTATTGTTATGCCAGCCCCTGCCATTGTGAGAGATTGTGTATGCAATTGTGTATGTTTGTGTGTATGTGTGTGTGTGTGTTTGTGTATGTGAAGGCAAAGGAATTAGCTATGAGACAGGTAATATAATCTGAAAGTAAGGAAGTAGTTGAGTATACCCAGGGCCAAGGCATTCAGTGTCCTTTGGCCTGTTCGGTGTTTTTGTCAACTTAACTCTGCTGGTGAAATGTAAGCAGAGGCCATCTGTCAGGGTGTGTGAAATCAGAACAGGAATAAAAAATTCATTTTGGGAGCTGACTTTATGGTGGAAACAACATGAGAGTCTTACACTCAAAGGAGGGTAAATGGAGGCTTCTCGCCATGGTCCCAGGTCATTTAATATCAAGGGAAGAATTTATCCAGATGCCTGTCTAGGGTAGTAGATACGAGGCAATGTCACCATCTGAGGAAGATTCATCATTGGCTGGAAGTCTTAGAAACACTCCACTGGCTCCCTTGGAGGGAGGTCATGTTACCTGGCCAGGGTCTGGGCTTCCATACTGAAGCTACAGTTATAGAGAGAAACAAATTCTTAAGATGCTTAATGGTATCCTTGAATTTAGGCATCACAGAGAAACCTACAAATGATCCAACAACCGGTGTGGGGAAGAATAAGCCTGACAACTCCAGACAGAGCTTGGGAAAAACACATTAGAAAGAAAGGAGAAGAGAGCTTAGAAAAAAAAAAAAAGCTCAAATCCCTTGCATCGGGTGGCACAATGGACTGGGATAAGTTAACAAGAAACTTCTACACCTGAACAATTTGCAATTTGTTTATTTTAGGCCAGGATTTGCTGGAAACTACACTTCTGAATTTTTAGATTTGAAGACCCCTATTGTTTGTGAACCAGTGTTCACTAAAGGACAAACGGATGTTTTTTGTTTGTAGTTATTGTACCATTCAAATCCTAGGAAATGATTCCAAAGGCTTTATTATACAGTTTGAGGAAACTGAGTGATGTAGAGGTCAACTGAATTGTCTAAGGTGATGCAGTTAGTAAATAGCAGAGCATACTTTCCTCTGTTTCACATGACTTCTTACATGGTATCACTGTCTTTTAAGTAACAAACAAATAAAATAAGTAAATTTCAAAAAATAAAAGTTGTTCTGCTTATTAAGAAAGGTTAGGAAACAAAAAATAAAATTTTGACTTCTTTTGTATTCTAAATGTAACACGGCACACCACAGTGCAAAGAATGTCTGACTTAAGAATCAGAAGTTCAAATCTCACTTAGGCTGCTTCCTATGTTGGGTAACCCTGCATAAGTCACTTATCTTATTTTGACCTCCTTTGTGAAATGAAGAAATTGGACTAGAAGATCTCTGAACTCTCTTCTGGCTACAAATCTTTTGAATATATGTAAACATTTTTATTTTTATTTTTCTTTTAGCATTTTTCTGTGTTTTTGAAATGCCAAAAATAGTAATTCTTCTTAACAATTTTAAAAATGACTAGCAGAAGTTTAAGAGACTTTAGGTATCCCAGACCATGAATATTTTATTCTATAGCTCCTAATCCTTTTAGAGAAGCATTGGCCTAAATGACCTTCCCTGGTTATTTAGTTCAGGTCCCTGAGAAAAATTTTGGACTTAAAATTAAAAAAAAAAAAGCATTCCCATGTTAATGTCATGCCCCTTGTTAAAGTAATTTGCATTTGTAGGTAAGTGTCTACGTAAGCTCTAGGAAGGGTTAAATTAATTATTCATTGCAAGTTAGTTTTATGCAATTGAAATTGGTATGCTTCTCTGGTAGTTCTCTGTATATGAAGCATTGCCCTCTATTGAATGGCTGCAGCAATTGACAAGACTAGGAAGGAAGATTCTCCTTTGTTTAATGTGCTTTTAAATTCAACTAAATTTCTATAAGTTTGTTAAGAACAGACTACTTGCAAATTGATGTAGTAAGTTCTGGGGATACAAAGATCGTGGTTGTCTCTCCTTCATTTTTGAAGAGGACCATGACCTCAGGAAGGGGATGCCATGACTTGCAAGTGAATTGGGCTTAAGTGAGGGAGGGCTTCCCAAACTCACCAACCTCAGTTTCTCCTTTGGAGCCAGCTGGGTCCAGTGGTAAGATATAGATCAGGATGACTGGAGATGGACCCAGATGCAATAGGAAGCGTTCCCTCAAGTTCTCAGTTTGCTTGAGGGAACACCCATTCAGTAATTAAAGCTAGGTAAGAAATGAGGCGAAGAATGACCTTTATGATACAGCCTGTTCTTTCAGAGATCTTCAGGATCATCCACTTAGAACTGGAATAAACCTTAGAGATCTCTGAAGTCAACCCCTTTATTTTACTCACATGTGGAAACTGAGGCCCATTGAAGTTAAGGGGCTTGCCTGAGCAAGGTAGCATTCAGACCCAGATCTTCCTGACTGCACGTACAGAGCTGTTTATTTTATAACCCAGTGCTTCTTAAGGCCTAATAATTTCAATGTCCCCCAAATTCTTTATCTTTCTTTTTTTCTTCATCTAAGGTGTATAAGCTTATATGTGAAAGCATAAGTTCCCCACTCCATTTATTCTCTCACTTCTCTCAAGGAGTCCTATCTATGGGAAGAATGTTGTGGAAATTGGGTGGGGAGCCTGTCTTGACTTCTCCCTCTGCTTTGTTGGTGGTATGCTTGGCTCCAGAGAGCCAATGGTTAAATTTTGAGTGCAAGCTTTTACTTGAATTTACTTGGGGGTGGCAAACACTACACATCAGGGCTTGCCTTATTGTTTTGTTGTTTGTCTAGCCTTAAGAAAGAGATGGGGTGTGAAGAATGCAAATCAGACTAATATGCATCCTGTATATGGAAAGCTATTTGTTCAACATTGGCCAGAACATCCCCTAATAACCTCTGGGCACACAGAACAATCTGAAACGGTGAGAGTGGCTGTATTCTCTTTTCCTGTATACTGAGAATTAAGAACATGAGTGCCTTTGATCTTTAGATCATAGACTTATAGAGGGAAGGTACTTTAAATGTATTTGAGTCCAACCCCTTCATTTTACATAGAAAGAAACTAAGGCCAGAGTTACTTGTCTTGGGTCTCATAGCTAATAAGTGGTAGGACCAGGATTTAAATCCAGATCTTTTGACTTCAAATTCATCGTCATTTCTACCATACTGCTTTTCTTTGAGGGGAAAACTTTGAGGGGAAAACATGAACAACTGATTTATGAAGAAAAACAGTTCTTTTACTTTAAAAGGGGAGCTATTAGGAATGATGGGAAAACTAAATGGAAACTGGGTCCCCCAAATGGAGGAATCACAAATAATGTGTAAGTGGCAATCTACAGAATAGTCAGCTGGCCTCATTTCATCTCAGAGTAATAGGGAATTTCCCTTCTCTAATTTGAGGCCTCTGCTTCAGGACTTAGAGGTTTTGGCATTTTTTCCCCACCAGTATTGCTGGGAACTCTGGTGCCTGTGGCCTTCAGGTACTACCCACACGACTATGAGGCATAATATCAGTTCACCCTGACTATGAACCAAGCCACACAGCAGAAAAATAGCCCATTATACCCTTAAATGAGATTTAAGATTTCCTGGAGAATGGGAAATGACCGCTAGTGTTCTTCACACAGCTTATGGCCACCCTAGATTTATCAAGGACATTCTAACACTGTTTTCCTCTTTAAAAAAATTAGATGTTTAACTTATATTCCAAATGGAATCACTAAAGTATGATTTTGAAGACAGTTCAAGGAGTTCCTTTAAAGAAAATGAACTGTGCTTGTGGCATTTCCCTTACATAGCTTTTCTCACCATTGTTCACCTTGGGTTTCTCTACCATACGGAACCAACTTCTGCTCCCGTGAAATCAACTGATATTTGTTACACGTAAATTTTTATCCTTCAGGGAGTTTTCAGTGGGTTATTTTTTTTTTTTCTCAAAGGGAACTAGATTTAGACTTTAGGAATTAGAGTTGGAGGTGGCTGGGATGGATGGGGCATGAGAATCAGTGTAAATGAATTCTCCCTGAATTTTTTTTCCTCTTTAATAAATATATTAACTTTATTTTTTTACACATTCTCACCTCCTCCCTATCCTTGGCTTGCTGGAAGAAGTTGGAATGCTTTTCAAAGCAGCCTATCTTCTCCCATTAAGTCCATAGTCATTTACCAATTTTATACCAAGAAGCAATGTGGTATAATGGAGAAATAGCTAATCTTGAGGAATATGAGTTCAAGATCTGCCTCTGACACATCCTGGCTGTGTGACCTTGGGTAAGTCACTTAACCTCTTAGACTATAAGTTGTTGAAAAGGTGCCCATAAGCATTGGTAGAAGAAATTTTTTACTGGCTTCCTACATTAGGAAGTCACAGGTCAGGTCCAAGACAAAAAAGTAGAGAAGTTAACCTTCATTTTGTCCTCAAGGAGCAAGTCAATGTCTTTGCTGCCTTCTAAGGATACTGCAAATGTGGATATTCTGGGATTTTTGAATAATCATTGATATCTGAATATGAACTTCATTTATTCTGGGAAGGACTGAAGTGGGATAATAGATTGACTTTAGAGAAAACAATACTGTGTGTGTGTGTGTGTGTGTGTAGCCTCTGTTCTGATTGAATGCAGTTGAGCTTTCATGGGACTGTTAAGTATGTTTCAATTAAATGCTTTTCTTGGATCTGTTTTGATTCTGTTGCTAAAAAAAGAAATTTTTTCACCTGGGGAAAATATTTTAGGAATGCATGTCATAGGTATAGTCATGCCAAGACTGTGGTAGGCCAGCCTTTGCCACTATTGGGATTGGCAGAGGTGAGAGGAAGGAACATCCAAGAGAAAAATACTATAGTCACAGGACCCTGGCTTGGCCAGTGTATGAAAGGATAGCTTGAGTTATAGGACTGGGGGCATTGGTGGCTGTCAGTGCATAATCAAACAGTAAGTAAATATAGGAACAGGGATCTTAACCCAGTTCTGCTCATTCTCAAGTTCAGGACTCTTTCTGGCGTACCATACTGTTGTTCCTTAAAATTTAAAACAAAGCATCTCTCAATATAGTAACTAATATTCTAATTAATAGACATGGAACATTACACCAAAAAATCTGACCAGCCTTCTACATTGAGTGAATATATTAAAGTGATAATACTATAAAAACCTAGCAATTGGAATAAGAAGACATTATTTGATTAACAAAACTGCTGAGAAAATTATCCAGTAGTGTGGAAGAAATTAGATTTAGATGAACACCTTACACCATAAACCAAGATAAGTTCCAAATAGACTATGACTTTGGTATTAAAGGTCACATCAATAAGCAAATTAGAGAAACTTGGAAAAATATGCCTTTCAGGGTCTGTGGCTAGAAGAGAAGAATGTGACCAAAGAAGGGGATAGAGCAGATCACAGATAATTAAATAGATAATTTTGATTATATAAAATTAAAAAGTTTTTGCACAAACAAATCCAGTAAAACTAAGATTAAATGGGAAATGACTGGGAAATACAATCTTTGTGCAAGTTTTTCTGCAACATATAAAAGGAACTGACTCAAATTTGTGAGAAATTATAAGCCATTCCCACTGGGATAAGTGAGCTAATGATATGAACAGGCTTGTTCTCACCTGAAGAAACACAGGTTTTCTATAGATGCATGAAAAAAAAATGTTCCAAATAAATGCTAATTAAAGAAATGTAAATCAAAGCAACTCTGAGGTCCCATCTTAGACCCATCAGATTGGGAAATTTGAGCAAAAATGACAGATGTTGCAGGGGTTTCAGGGTAACAAGCACCATGATGCTCTGATCATTGGTGAAGCTGAGAATTAGTCCAACCATACTCAAAAATAACTTGGAATGATACCCCCTAAGATGCTAACCTATGTCTGACCTTTAACTCAGGGACACCACTACTAGATTCAGATCCAAAAGAAATCAAAAAAGTAAAAATCTTATATTTGCACAGTTATTTTTGTCAGTTCTCTTTTATGTTGGCAAAAACCCTAGACACTAAGTAGGGGGATATCCATTGATTGGGGAATGGCTGAACAAATTGTGTTATATGCATGTGATGAAATATTATTGTGTTGTAACAAATGAAAAAATAATTTTGAAGAGACATGGAAAGACATATGAACTGATGTACACTGAACTGGAGAACTTGAAGAATGATTTACACTGTAGCATCAATATATTTCAAATTAATTTTGAAGAATTTTGTAAACTGAGGAAGAATGAAATGAACGGAAGTAGGAAAAGAGTTTATTCAGTAACAGCAGCCCTGTGAGGACAAATAGCTTTAAAAGCTGTAAGAGCTATGAGCATGTTACCCACCCCCTGAGAGAGGTGGTAGATTTAGGGGGCAGAATGAGACACAAATGTTTTGAATGTTTTGTCAATGAGGAAATGCATATTGTCACAAAGAATCTGTTTTTGTTTTTTCTTCTTTTCTAGTGGGTGGTGGTGGGAGGGGGAGAAAATAGATTTCTGTTAATTTAAAAAACAAAACTTTAATGCGTCATTTAATGCACCTCAAATGACCTCAGCTTCATTTGTCTTACTCCAGTTTCAGAGGAGGGTGTGAAATAGGCAAATCCCTTCATTTTATCATTTATTCCATCCTCTTTAGTACCTTTCCATACCTTACCCTAAGGATCTTTTTCTGTGTTGGGACCTCCTCATTGCCTATAAAGTTGCTCATATTTCACCCATCCTGAGAAAACCTTCTCTTGATCCTACCACCCCCTCTAGCTGTCATACAACATATCTTCTTCCCTTTACTGTTCAACTTCTAGGAAGAATATTTTACACTTAATCCCTCTACAAGAGACAACTAGGTGGCATAATGGTTAGAGTTCTGGTCCTGGGAACAGGAAGGCCTAAGTTGGAATCTAGCCTCATATACTTGCTAGTTATGTGACCCTGGGCAAGTAGCGTCATCTCCGTCTACCTCAATTTCCTTAATTATAAAATGTAGATAATAATAGTATCCACCCCATAAGAATTATTGTGAAGATGAAATGAGATTTTACAGGAGCATGACAAGTTCTTGTTTCTTCCCTCTCTAGCTTTCCCCCAATGGCAGTCACAGAATACTTTCTAGAATCAACTAGTCCGGCCACTTCTATTAGAGCAGAAATGATGATTCTTCCATGTGATTCTGCTGGATTTGGGTAGAGGACAAACGCAATGAAGTTGCTGTTTCCTGCCAAGCTGTGGAGAAGATATGTCACGATGGGTAGTTGAGAAAGCACCTGTGCAGTCAGGGTGACTTGGAGACAACAGGTACAAGTCTTTGAGGCAAAGTCAATGAACCTCAAATGAACAGTCTCAACGACCAAAAGGCCTCCCTAGTTGGAGTTAGGGTAGAAAGGACCACTGGCCACAAATAGCATTTTCATTCACACTCAAAGCGATGAATGATGACAATGTCTCCTGTGTCATCTTTCAATACAAAGGCAGTATGGTTGAGATTGAAGTACAATATTTAGCAGGTACAGTATTTAGTAAACTTAAATTAACAGATGAAATTCTTAAAGTGTAACTTCTTAAACTGAAATTAATACATCCCCTAAAATCAATTGTGTATTCATGAGTCTGAATTTAATTTCTATTTCTTGATTCACTTAGTGTATCCTGAGCCAGGTTTCAGTGGTTCCTGGAATAATTACAAGCAACTAACCACAAACACAGGGATTTTTGAAGGGCTAACGTCTTTAAGGAGGTCTGAGATAGCTTTGTTGAAAGGTTTACCAACCCTTACTGTCTACTGATGAGTCACATGCATTTTATCGCTTCCTACTAATGTCTAGACAGCTTTCAGAGATATGGTCTAGTGCCTAACTCTACACTGAATGACAGAGGATAGAAATCACTGCTTCCTCTGCATCACAATGTACCAAGACACAAAAGAAACCCTTATCTTATTCAGTAAGCTTATCAACCAGTACTTCAGCTTTGAGGGAAAACAACAACACAGCAACTCACCCCCCCCCCCCCCCCCAAATTCCAAACTCCCACGAAATGAGATGAAAGTTGATCAATTTTCTCTAAGCCACACTTACAGAAAGCAGCACTGCTTCTTTAGGGGGCCTGGGTGGGAAAGGAGTGAGGGACAGGGAGAGAAAATAATTGCCTGTGAATTAGAAAAAAAAAGAAAACTTAAAAAAAGGAGAAGAAAAAATATCCTTCCCTGATGAAAGGCAACAGTTGGTTTGAGAAATTCAAAATAGTGTAAAATCACAAAATCATCTACATTGTTTAACTTACACTAAATTATTGACCTCTTCCCACATCAACAAGTAAAACTTTCAGGTTGTGTTTTAATTAGGTTAATATTAAAGTGAATGTTCCTTTCTTGAGGACATGTTAAACTGATGGTAGAGGAAGGCTACAAAAAATAACGGTGGTTAATTTAAATCGCCTCTATTCTGTGGCTGTCGGTTGTACCTGGAGTCATCTCCTTTCTTCTCTGGTACACAGTGTTTTCCTTCTCGTTTCCCTAAAGGAACACAGATTTGAGTGTTGTCTCTCATATAAATGTTAACAGTGACGCTTTTATGCTTGTTGACAAATGCACAAAAGTCCTTTAAGCAGGAATTATAATTAGGAATCTTATGTGATTTTAGACATAGCATCTTTTTTTTAGGGTGCCTGTGAGGAGGAGGAACTAGGGAATTAAAAAGGAATGGAGTTTCTTGTTATTTCTATTGATAAAATGAGGTTAATGTATCTATAACTCTCTAGTAGAAATAAGGAAAGCAAGTTTTTATTTTTTTCAAAGATTTGAGAGAAGTAACAGATTTGTGATTTTGTAATTTTATAATATTTGTAATGTCTCATTTAATCTTCACAACAACTCTTGTGAGGTACAGTGAACTCTTGGTAAAGAAATTTCATTTAACTATGTAGATTAGCACCTGTTCTTCAGTCTGAGAGTCAGGGTTGCTGAGGTTAAATGACTTTCTGAAGGTCATATAGTGGGAATGTTACAGAAATAGGATTTGAATCTTGGTCTTGCTGCCAGCTTTCTATTTGCCACTAGGGTAATCCAGGAATATGCTTGAATATTTCACCATTAATTAATAAAATAAAAAATAAAATTAATAACTCAATTAATTAACTGAGTTTAGAGAGAAATCTCTCCTAATCGTGTTCATATTTCTTTTTATATTAAGTATAATAGTTAATGTACTAAGATTAACCATTAATATTATTGAATGTGTAATTTATTAATGATGAAATCAGTAATAAAACAAAAACATGACTAATTATTTTAATTGTGAGAAAGATCACAGTCAGAAAGGCTACTAACGATCACTGAAATGGCAGATGACTTCTTATTTCTGAAAACACAATTGTACCATTGATTTCATTTGAGTTATCAAATAAAGTCTCTCCTTAAGAATTCTCTTCACCCTCTTTTCAAGGTATAGGTTAAAACAGTACTTTCAAGAAAAAAGTCCTCTTCATCTTCTTTCTGTCTTTTCTTGCCACAATAGAACAGTATCTTTAACATCTTTTAAGCCATCAGTCTCTCCTGACTCCTCATGGAATTGGAGTTAAAACCCTCCAAACCGCAAGTTCTACAACATTCCATTTAGCTCTTAAAGATACATGAACAGCATCTATAGAGTCTAAAGATGAGCCTGGTGAAAGTTATTACATGTATATTCACATGTTGTCTCCCTCAGTAGAATATGAAGTCCTTGAAAGCAGGGATTGGTCATCTTTATCTTTGTATTTCAAGTACTTAAGAACATAGTAGTTGCTTAATAAGTATTTGTTGATTAACTGAATGGATAAATATAGTCTGAGGTGATAAGTGTGTTATAATGAGTAGAATCAAGAAGATGTGAGTTCAGTTACTATTTCTGACACATATTAACAGTTTGACTGTAGACAAGTCACTTTTTCTCCCGTTGCCCTCTCAGGTAACTCTTTAAGACTAAAACATGCACAGACATGCTGTTCTGGACTGGTAGAACTAGTTTTTCACTAAGAGCTTCCTATATGGAATAAATCACAGGTCTAGGGAAAAGAGGAGCAGCAAAAAAGATGGCATAGCTTTTTTTTGCTTCCCATTTCATAATACCCACTCATCTAAATTTGCCTCCAAGCCACATGGCAGTAGTAAAAAGATAATTCACTTTTTGTATTATACTTTCACTGTTCATCTGCTATGGACTTTTTATGTTTCAGTCTTTTAAAATTATGTACAAGTAAATGAATAAATAAAGCATTTATTTTGATCTTGATCTTTTCTGTCACCATACTAACTTTTTCTATTCACAGTCTTTTTTTTTTTTATGTTTGCTCATTTTCCCAGCTTATTTCTTGCCTTTCAAATTTATATTAAAGTTGGACTTTGTTCCTGGGGTGGAAGCTTTAGATTTTTCTGCACTCTTTTTCTCAAAGCTACTTCGGGAGGTTTAAAAGTTTTTGGTGCTTTTAAGGTGGTGTGATCTTGGGATAGGTCATTGGTTTCCTGGTCTGGGCTCTGATCCTTACCCAAGAAGGACCCTAGATCCCTTGGAATCACAATTGAGAATGCTCTTCAGGGCCCTGCTCTTTTGGGACTGGAAGTGACACTGCTTTGGACCCCTGCTCCCTTGGACAGAAAGTGATACTGCTCCTCAGGCCCCTACTTCTTCATGACCAAAAGTGGGAGCACCCTTGAACTATATGACCTGAAAGTGAGCATAAGCTATGGAGTTGCCAACCAGAATCTGGTCCTGTGCCTAGTGCTAGCCCAGGGGTCTCCAGTAATCTTATTCTGAGCAGTTGTCTGATTCCCTTGTCTCTGGCTTTAGAGTTCCTGAAACTGCTGTTGCTGCTATCAGCACTATCCCCTACTCTGCTGCATGTACTTAGACCCCCACCTCAGAGTTACAGATCTCCCTTTTCAATCTAAGTTGTCTTGGGGCTAGAAGAATGTTTCTCCCTCACTTGACTGTCTCTCTAGAATTTGATTTGAGGCATTCTTTTAAAGTTGTTTAGAGGGGAATGTCAGAGAGATTGGCTAAGTGCTTCTCTACTCCACCACTGTGGTTCTGCCTCCAGAAGCCCCTCAGAGTAACATCTTAATCTGAGCCTGTCAATTTGATTATTTTTTTCAATAAAGTATTTACTAAATGCTTTCTATGTACAAAGCTGTGTGCTAAGCACTGGCTATACAGATAGAAAATTATGACTACACTTCTCAAGGAGCTCACATTCCAATGGAAATAACACCTATGGAGGGTTTCAGCTGCAAGTGAAATGGAAAAAAAATCCTGTGATTCCCTAGGGGAAGCAGCAAAGAAGATGTCAATACCTTTTCTTTAATGTCATTTCAACTGATAAAATTTTATCAGTTTTTGATGATGAACCATTTGACATTGCCAAGAATTTTGGTGGCAAGAACTATGTTTTCTTGGTTTCCTAAAACACTTCACCCACAGGAGTAGTTACCACATTTTATCTCCACAGTATAGCTTCACAGGATAATGGCTGCTGCCACTAAACTCAAAGTGTCATTTTCTCAGGTTCTTGGGGTCAGGGAGTCCTGGGCTATCTCCATCAGGGTCTGAGGGAGGATGGTAATGGTGAGGATGGTTGTGGTTTGACTTGCCTGGCATATACTGTCTCCCTCTGGGGGCTTTGTTGCTTCATCTAGGCTGACTTGACTGCCCTGTAAATGTTATTTCCCTTTCTCTAAATGAGCTGATTACTCATATGTTGGCTATGAGACCTGAGCTGGAAGTAGGACTAGTGATCTGGGCTGTTCTGACACTCCTAGGGCTCTTATTGCTATATATCTGTTGGTAAGAGTTGTCACTGGTGGTAATGACAAAAGGGTAGCCCTTCTCTACAATGATTTCTTCATGCGCTTTGGGGGTTGGGCTGGAAGCAGGTCTGGTGGTTTGGGGGGAAACTGCTATTTCCAAGGCTCTTGGTTTCAAGGCCCAGAACTGTCTCCATGAGGTCTAAGAGGAGATGGTTTCCAAGGCGATGGTGGAAGTTTGGATTGCCTGGCATAACTTACCACGTATCTTCCTATCAGTGTCCTGCTCCTTCAGCTTGGTTGGTTACCTAACCCATATGTAAATATTGTAATTATTGTTGTGTTCATCCTTCATTTTCTAAGAAGACCATGATATCAGAGAAAGGATGACATGACATGCACTGGACTTTGTTTTGAGAGAAGGAGGGCTGTGCAAGTCAGCAGCCTCACTTTCTCCTCCTGACCATCTGGATCCAGTGACCAGATATTCATCAGGATGGCTGGAAATGGCCTAGGATGCAGTGGGGGACCTTGGTCTTTTCAGGTATTCACTTAGAGGGAGGTAATGCCCATTGAGTGAATAGGCCTCTTTAAGAAGTTGTCAGGGAATGGCCCTTTTAATAAGCAAAAGAAAAGAAATAAGGAAATGAAGCTGGGAGCAAAGATAAACTGTTACTACTGATAATCACTCTAGGCTTGCCATTAAATGGAACTTGGGCATTGAGAATAAAAAGCATTTTCACTAGAGGCTCCTCCATGGACCCTGCCTGAAACTGAGGCCTAGAGTGTCTAATGAATATTGTATATGCACCCACAAGTGTCCAAGGATACAAAGTGACAAATCTCTTCAGAGGCCTTAGAGTCCAAACCCTTTGTGTGATTTGAAAGGAAACTGAGTCCTAGAAAGTTGAATGGCTCAGTGTAAGATCACTAGTAAGATCTGAGGATTAAAAATGTCAAGCATTTCAAGAGCTTTTGAGCCAGACCTCCTACTGTGACCATAGGAGAAACAGAGGCCTAAGGAGCTTCAGGGATCTGTATGTGATTAAAGACAATTTTCTAGCTCTAGAGGTAAGAAGAGCTTAAGACCATTTAGACTACAAACCCCACTCCCAGGTATCTTCCAGAAACTCAGGCCTAGTGAGCCAAATGACCATTGCATGGTTAGCCTGAAGGGTCCACTGAATAAATGTGATTAGTCCTTCAGAGGCCTGAGTCCAAGCACTTCATGTGACTCTAAAGGAAACTGAGTCCTAGAGAGCTGGATAGAGAAGTGTAAGATCACTTCCAAGCTCCTAGGATGAAAAATATCAAGGCATTCAATGGCTTCAGAGCCAGATTCCCTACTGTGACTGTAGGGTAGAGGAAGAATGAGGACAAGGGAGCTTGAGGGACCTAAATGTCATCACCTACAGGTGCCTAGGCCTAGAGCAAAGAGGACCTTAAGGGCATTTACACTAGAAGCCCCTCCATGGACTCTGCCTAAAACGGAGGCTTAGAGAGCTGAAGGACTATTGCAAGGGTACCTACACGTGTCCAATGACGACAAGCGACAAGTCTTTCAGAGTCATCAGAATCCAAACCCTTTATATGACTAAAGGAAACTGATATCCCAGCGTAAGATCACTAACAAGATCCTAGGATTAAAGATGCCAAGGCCTTCACAGGTTTGAAAGTCAAACCTCTTGTGGTGAAAATAGTAGAAACAGAGGCCTCTGTGATCACCCACAATTTCCTACACCTAGAGGTAAGAAGACCTTAAGGCTATTGACACTACAAGCCCTTCCCAGGTATCTCCCTGAAACTGAAACCTGGTGAGCCAAATGACCATTACAAGTTCAGTTAGGCGGGTTCATGGACTAAAAATGACAAGTCTTTCAGAGGCCTTGGAGTCCAAGCACCCTATGTTCCTCCAAAGAAAACCAAGTCCTAGAAAGGTGGACAGACAAGTGTGAGATTACTCCCTAGGATGAAAAATATCAAGACCTTCATATATGAATAAATGAAAAAAACTATCCCTTTCTTCCCTTACTGGCAGTTATGTAGATTATAGGACCTTATCTCTAAAAATGCCATCTAAATTAATCAGCCGAATCACCCATCTGTTTATGGTGCTGAGTGGGATTATATGTTAAATAGATTAAAAGGCTAATGGCTCAAATCCACCAGGAGATCAACAACAATGATGTAGGTAAACACATATCCCAGAGGATAAATAGCGTTCCAGTGATTAATTTTAGGTAATTGTGCAAAGCTGCAATTTATTTCTGAAGCAAACTGCAGTTTAATTATGTAATCCTAGGGGGTGGGTAGGTTTTACGATGGTAATAAGTATAGGGTATGTAGGCAAATTTTTCAGAAGTTGGCATTAAGGCCTCTGTGGTCCCATGTCTTTTTTTTTTTTTTTAACACAGGAGTCTATAGTTACAGTTTTAACACAGTTGGTCTATAGTTGTCCCTTCAATTTCTTGATAAGAAATAGACTTCATTTCTTAAATGATCCTTTTACAATATGGTTTATAGTATAGAGCAAATCAAAGGAACATTTCTGAAGGTTTGTGCTGATTGCGATGATGATAACGTCCAGTGTTTTGATGGTGAGAGGACTCCCTCCAGTGGAAGACTTCATTATATAAATGAGCTTTCTTTGAAAAGGAATCTTTCTCAGTGTTTTCTTGTGTGGAAATGAGTGAAAATATTCATTGTGAGTTACTTTCTGAATAGATCATTTATCCCTACACCAACTTCCTGGGCCTTTCTCTTTGTAACCTCTTTGTTCTCATAAGAGATTAGGCATTTGTTTTGGCTTTATTCCAAATATAAGCTCAAGGCCTAGAAAAAATGTTCTTTGGAAATGAGTTATAGGCATGTTAGGCTATGGATTCTAGAGGTATTATAAATCTTTTAACTTTCTGGTTTAAAAAATAGTGGAAGAAGTAAGATATGGTGGAATGAACCCTGGACTAGCTGTCAGAAGACTTCTTAATTTATAACCCCAGCTTTGTTATTTACTAGTTATGAAAATTTGGACAAGTTAAAACTCATGAAATTGTTCCAAATGAAAGTGATAGCGAGAGAGAGAGAGAGAGAGAGAGAGAGAGAGAGAGAGAGAGAGAGAGAGAGAGAGAGAGGAGAGAGAGAGAGAGAGGGAGGAGAGAGAGAGAGAGAGAGAGAGGAAGAGGTAGTAGACAACATTATATATTCCTTAAAGTATCTTCTAAATTGACTGATATCTTTTCTTCTTCCTTGGCCTCTGGAATGGGGTATAGGGGTTGTGGCATTCAGAGCAAGGGATAATTCTTCCTGGGTTTCTATATATTTCAAAATTACAACTGCAGTGCTCTGAATTATTTTGACATTTAATTCACTACCTAATTCCCTGATTCGCTGCTCTGATTAACAGTCAATGATGGAAAAAAAAGAAATAAATTGTTTCCATTTCACTAATTGCATGCTGATGGTGTGCTTCAATTTTCTTATCTGTAGAATGACAATGCCACTTTTCTAACATCTTTTTAGTCTATAATAGCTATCTCATAGAGCTGTTGTGAGGATAAGTGAGATAATGTATGTTAATTACTTTAAAAACAAAGTGTTACAGTCATATCAGCTATTATTATTACTAATATCCACATTATTCTTTCCCCCTTCTCAAATTCAGCATAAAACTTCCTCTGTTTTGCAAGGCTCGTCCTTATCTTTGGAGACTTAAGTACTGTAGTTGACAACATTTAGTACCTTTTGGTTTGTAAGTTTATTAACCTCTTTAATTTTCGCATCCATCTCCACACATAGGTGCTATTATCATCCCCATTTGAGGAAACTGAGACTGAGATAAAATATCTAGGGCACACAGTGTATATGAAATGGTATTTGAACCTTGGTTACTTGACTGTAAGACTGATATTTAATCACTTTTGATTAGAGAGAGAGATGCAAATCAAAGCAACTCTGAGGTACCACATCACACCTGTAAGATTGGCAAACATGACAGAACAAGAAAATGATAAATGTTAGACAGGATGTGGGAGAATTGGAACACTAATTCATTGTTGGTGGAGCTGTGAGCTCATCCAGCCATTCTGGAGAGCAATTTGAAACTATGCCCAAAGGGTTACAGAAATGTGCATACCCTTTGACCCAGCAATATCGCGACTAGGACTGTATCCCTAAGAGAGCATAAAAATGGGAAAGGGTCCTGCATGTACAAAAATATTTATAGCAGCACTCTTTGCAGTTGCCAAAAACTGGAAATCAAGGGGATGCCCATCAAGGGGAATGACTGAATAAGTTGTGGTATATGAATGTAATGGAGTACTATTGCACCATAAGAAATATGAGCAAGAAGATTTCAGAGAGGCCTGGAAGGACTTATATGATCTGCTGCTGAGTGATAGGAGCAGAACCAGGAGAACTTTGTGCACAGCAAAGACCACAGTGTGCGAGAGTTTTTCTGGTAGACTTGGAACTTCATAATAACGGAACTTAAAAAAAAAAAATTCCCAATGGTTTTCTAAGGCAAAATGCCTTCCACACTCAGAATGTAGCAGATCATGTTTGTGTGTGTGTGTGTGTGTATGTGTGTATGTATATGTGTGTGTGTTTTTTGATTTGTTATATAATTTATTCCATTTATTTTAGTTTGTCTACACAGCATGACTATAGTGAAAATGTATTCAATAGGAAAGTATATGTAGATCCTATATAGAATTGTTATGGTGTCTTGGGGAGGGAGGGGGATGAGGGGTAGATGTGGGTGGGTAAAAATCTAAGTTTTGTGGTAGTGATTGTAGAACATTAAAAAAAAAAAAGACTGATATTTAATTCCCTCTGCCATGCTGCCTTTCAAAGAATGTATACACACACACATACATTCACATATACCTATCTTGGTCAAATGAGATAATATATACATATTTGTAGTATACTTAGCACAACTTCATGATTTCTTCTAGTAATTCAATAATGAAAGACAAGCAAGCAAGGAGCAAGGAAATGGAAGAGGTAGAAGAACAAGATGCTATGATCATAGAGGAAAATCTCATAATTCAACATTTTGGGGGTAGAGCAATTTTGAGTGATGGTGGAATCTAATGCATAAACACTCTTGCTGGGAACTGAGATAGAATGGGAATGAAGGTGAAGAGAGTTAAGGAGGTTAATAAGCTTGGAGACCAGAAGGTACTAAATGTTGTTGATTATAGTATTTGTCTCCAAATACAAGGGATAGGGTTGCAAAACAGAGGAAATTGTGCTGTGTATGTATGGAACCTTCAGCCCCAAATCTATTATTATAAATATAAGATGGGATCAATTCCTATTTCTTATGCAAAATGATTATTTTGTTCTGGTCAAGTCACCAACTTCTCAGTGTACTCAGGCAAGTTCCATACAGTCACCAAACTGTATTGGCAGAAGGTGTTTCTATACCTGGTGTTCCCTTTGCCAAGGAAATTATAATCTGAACCAAAAATGAACAGGTGAATGAATGAGTGTTGTCATACTTTTCTTTTATTAAAATGTTTCAATCATCTTTTATTTCCCTCCTGGATCACTGCCTTGCTATGGCAGAGGGGCTTGCATAGCTCAATGAAACTATGAGCTATGCTGTGTTGGATTGCTGAAGGCATACAGGTCATTGTGGAGAAAGAAGTGGCAAACTACTCAAGTATTTTTTTCCAAGAAAACCCCAAGTACAGTAAAATGTTTACTGTTAAAAAAAATGTTTAAAATGATAAAAAAAATGACCCTAGAAGATAAACCCTTCAGGTCAGAAGGTGTCCAACATAGTACTGGGGAAAGAGCAGAAGATAACTGCAAGTAGCTCCAGTACTAGAAGCAGCTGGACCAAAACCAAAAAGAAACTCAGTTATGAATGTATCTGGTGATAGAAGGAAAATCCAGTGCTATACAGATCATAGGAATCTGGAATGTAAGATCCATAAACCAATGTGAGCTGGATGTGGTCAAATAGGAGATGGAAAGGTTAAACCTTGCCATTGAGGTTATCAGTGAACTTAAATGGATGTGAATATATAAATTTTATTCAAGTATTCATTACATATACAACTGTGGTCAAAAATCCCTTAGAAGAAATGGAATAGCCCTTATAGTCAATAAAAAAGATGAAAAAAAAATGACAAAATCATATCTGTTCAAATCCAAGGCAAACTGTTGAACTTCACTGTAATACAAGTTTATGCTTTAACTACTTATGCCAAAGAGAGCAAAGTTGCTCACTTCTATGAAAACCTACAGCAGCTTTTAGAGATAACATCAGAAAAGATGTCATATTCTTCATAGAGAATTGGAATGCTAAAATAGGAAATCAAAAATTAATTGGAGTAACAGACAAGTTTGCTGTTGGAGTACAAAATGAAGCAGGGGAGTGAAGAATACAATTTTATCAAAATTACTTACTGGTCATAGAAAACACTCTTAATCAACAACTTAAGAAGTGCCTCTACACATGGATAGATAGCACCACATGAACAATACTGAAATCAGATCGATTATATACTTGGAAGCCAAAAGTGGAAAAAACTCCATGTAGTTGATTAAAATGAGGCCTAGAGCTGGCTCAGATCATAAGCTGCTTATTGAAAAGTTCACACTTAAATTGAAGAAAGTAGGGAAAATTATCAGACTGCACAGGTATGACCTAAATAACATCCCTTATGAATGTGAAGTGGAAGTAAGAAACATATTTAAAGGATTAAGATTTGGTAGATAAAAAAATTCCAAAATAAAAAAAAAGAAAGCAAAATGACTGTCTGATGAGGCTTTACAAACAGCGGAGAAAAGAAGGAAAGCAAAAAGTATGGGATAAAAAGAAAAATATACCTCCAACATTATGTAAAATTTCAGAGAATAGCAAAGAGAGATAAGATTTTTCTAAATGAGCAATGCAAAGAAATAGAAGAAAACAAAAGAATGAGAAAGGTGAGAGATCTCTTCAAGAAACTTAGAGATATCCAGGGAAAGTTTCTTACAAAAATGGGCATGATAAAAGACAAAAATGGCAGGGACTTAAAAGATATAGAAGAAATTAAGAAGAGGTGGAAAGAATATACAGAAGAACTATACAAGAAAGATCTTAATATCACTGATGAACATGAAGATTTGGCTACTGATCTAAAATTAAACATCTTGGAGAGTGAAGTCAAATGGGCCTTAAGAAGCATTGATAACAATAAGGTTAGTGGAGGTGATGAAATTCCAGTTGACTTTTTAAAATCCTAAAAGATGATTCTATTAAAGTGTTGTACTCAATATGCCAGAAAATTTGCAAAACTCACTAGTGGTGCTGGGATTGGAAAAGATTGGTTCATAAATCCCAATCTTAAAGAAGAATACCAAAAATACCCGCTCAAATTAAGAACAGTTGTGCTCATTTCACATGCTAGTGAGGTTATGCTTAAGATTCTGCAAGCTAGGCTTTAGCAATATATGAACCAAGGATTACCAGAAGAGCAGACTGGTTGATGAAGAGGAACAAGAGATCAAATTGTCAACCTTGGCTGGATTGTGAAGAAAGCAAGAGAGTTTCAGGAAACAAAGAAAAACAAAAATATCTACTTGTGCTTCATTGACGATACTAAAGCCTTCTTAATGTGTGGATTGCAACAAAATGTGGCAAGTCCTCTAAGAAATGGAAGCATCAGATCATCTTATTTGTCTCCCAAAGAACCTGTATATGGACCAAGAAGCAACAGAACTCAGCATGGAAAACTGATTGGTTTCAGATTGGAAAGGGAGTGTGATAAGGCTGTATCTTTTCACCTTATTTATTTAACTTACATGCAGAGTTATCATGTGAAATTCCAGGCTGGATGAATCAACAGGCAAAATTAAGGTTGCTGGGAAAATTATTAGCTATATCAAATATACAAATGATACCACTAAGATGGCAGAAAGTGAAGATGGGAAGATTCTGGGAAGAGGGTGGAGTAGGTCAGAAAATTCCAAGCTCTCCGGATTTCTCCCACAAATGAGATTAAAAAATTCACCTTATTAGGGTGAATATGGAGCAGTAATAAAACTAGGGGCAGAACAGGAGTCTCCCTGGAACAATCAGAGAATATCTGAAGAAAAATCCCAGGAAGAGGTTTGTTCCCTGTGAAGCGTAAACATCTCCAGGCTAATCATGCTTAAACAACAAGTGGCAAGGCCAGGGTTAGCTGAGTTGGGAGGCTGCCTTGGCCCCAGGTACAGAAACTTTTACCCCCACGGCAAATTTTCTCTCATAAAAGAGGCAAGAAAAAGCTTTTTCCATGGAGGGGAAAAAGGGGGAGGTGAGAGGGAAAAAAGGAAGGAATAACATGCACACTCAATTTGATATGAAAATCTAGTTTACACTACAGGAGAATAGGGGAGAAGGGGATAAGTGAAGTGGGGGGATAATGGAAGGGAGGGCAAATGGGGGAGCAATTAGAAGTAAACAATTTTGGGGAGGGACAAGGTCAAAAGAGAGAATAGAATAAATGGGGGGCAGGATAAGATGGAGGGAAATATAGTTAGTCTTACACAACATGACTATTATGGAAGTCGTTTGCAAAACTACACATGTGTGGCCTGTATTGAATTGCCTGCCTTCTCAGTGGGGATGGGTGGAGAGGGAGGAAGGGAGAGAAGTTGGAACTCAAAGTTTTAGAAACGAATGTTGAGAATTGTTTTTGCATACAACTGAGAAATAAGAAATACAGGTAGTGGGGTACAGAAATTTATCTTGTCCTACAAGACAAGATAGAAGATGGGGATAAGGGAAGGAAGGGGTGTGATAGAAGGGAGGGAAGATTGGGGGAAGGGGTAATCAGAATGCTGGGCATTTTGGGGTAGAGGAGGGGAGAGATGGGGAGAAAATTTGGAACACAAAATTTTGTGGAAATGAATGTTGAAAACTAAAACTAAAAATAAACAAAAAGAGTCTCAAAGTTGATTAAAACAAAGACTTACTTTAAAATTAAATTTTAGCATTACTCTGACACCTGAGTCCTACATAGGACAAGCCTTGGAAGTGAGGGAAACTACTAAGAATGTTATAATCCACATAAGAGGGCAAGACTACTTACTGTATATAAAAATGGTTCAAAAGTTTCCACTCTTGGACTGCTGCTTTCTTCCTGGGCTCCCTACCAACTATTTATGCTTATGTTAGTGGGATTAACAGCAGGTCCAAGAACAGCTTTATGTTTGGAGGAACATGCTTCACACTGAAATTTCTCAGGGGCCTTAGCAGTTATGTGCTCTCTATCGTTGTAAGAGTTACTGATTTAATACTTTTCTAATAAGTTATCTTCTGAGATATAAGGTTAACGTACGGGCCACCATATGTTTCCTGATATGGTTGCTGACTTACCACAAAATTACCCATTTGGAAAGCAAATTTTGCTAAATGGTGGATAGCATAGTCAGGAGAACTTGATCATTCTTTCTTCTTCCATCTCTGTCCATCTTCCTTCCTTGATGAATCTCCCAAACTATACTTGAATTTCCTGTGTTTTATATAACTATGTACATGTGCTATACTCCAAGGTAGAATATAAGCTCTTTGAGGGCAAGTACTGCATTAAAAAACAAAGCAAAACTTTGTATCATCAGTATTTAGTAGCAACCACTTCTCTACAAACATCTTTTGATTTGTATTCGTACTTTCATTTTCCCCTGATGTATCATCAATGTTTTATAAAAGTCTTTGGACCCTAAATTGTATGAAAGTATGTAGGATGACTCTATAGAAATGATATTCTTCTATTGCTAAAAAATTTCTTTTATTGGTACAAAAAAAAGTAGTTGTATCCAGATTTACAAAATAGTTCTAAATATTTTTCAAGTAGTCTGGCTTTACCCAATCCAAAGTTAACTTGTTTATTCCATCCTTCCTTCTTTTTTTTTTTGTGAATATGTTATGTAAACTTGATGAATGTTTTTCATCTGTTTGCTTTAACTTTAACTTCTTTTTTAACTGTGTAAAACAGTGATGTTTGGAGTTTTTTTTTCAAATTCTGTGATCCTGGGATGGTATTGAAAGAAGAAATTGTATTGTGCCAAGCACAAAGTGAAAGCAAAACCCTAAAGATTTGAATTTGGTTCAGGACCTAAGAACTCTAACGTATGGTTGGAATGTAACTTCATAATTATTGCCTCCTTGTGCATTTAGGACAGGTTGAAAAGAAAACTAACCATTCTGGTGCCAAAGTGATTTTCTTGAAGCAAGGTTTGAGCATGTTACTCTTCCCCCTCAACCCCTAATCCATAAACTCCAGTGACTTCCTATTACCTCCAACATAAAATATAACATCTTCTGTTTGGCTTTTAATAATCTTTTACAGTCTGACTCCTTTTTCCTATTTTTCCAGTCTTAAACTTTACTCCCCTCCATGTATTCTATCATCTAGTGGCTTTGGTCTCCTTAGTATTTGAACAGAATACGGTCTCTGGATTCTAAGCTACTGTACTGGCCATCCTCTAGGACTGGAATACATTCCCCACTGTCTTCTGATTTTTGTCTTTCTTCAAGATTCAGCTGAAGTCCTACCTTGTGGAGAGGACTTTCCCTGTTACTGTTTCCCTTCCCACTGTCCCTTCCTTGCTGCCATGCATTGCTAGTATGTTCTCTCTAAGACTACTTTTCATTGATGCTGTAGATATCTTGTCACACAGCGATTTTTTGGCATGTTATCTCCCTCATTAGAATGTGAGTTTCTTAAAGACAGGGACTCTTGTTTCCTTTTGTTTTGTAACTTTTTTTTGAATTTTCAGCACTTAGCATTGTACCCAGTGCAGTCAAAGCGTATGAGCTATTGCAGACAAGTTCCTCAGCAAAAGAAAAAGACTGAGGGGGAGAATGAGGAAGGTAACATGCAGTTCTGTCTTTCCTTGGTAACGGGCCCATTTACCTTCATTTCTCTCTTCAGGATCACTGTAGATGGAAGCCAGAGTGAATAGGGAGAAGACCACAAAAGCCAGCAAGATGAAGGCCACTTCCAGATTGGTGAATGGAAACTCCATGAATGACAAATCTTGCTTTGCCTACAATGGAGAGCAACCAGTCAACTAAAAAACAGTTACTGAGTGCTTATCGTATGCCAGCGCTGGAAAAGTAAACATTGACTTGGCATGTTATTATCCAGAGGGAGTTTGCAAACAGTTGTTTATTCTGGTGCACAGAAAGATGTAAGATCCTGCTTAGACTTGTTGAATGACTTTGTATATTAGGAAACAATCTGTTGACTTAGACAGAAATAGAGGTATCTCACTTCTGGAAATTCAGTAAACTTGAATTTTTACCTGTTTAGAGAGTTAGGTATTTTATTTTTATGCAGCTAACACTTCACATTCACAAACTTACAGGGTTATTTTTGTTTTTTTTTTTGCCATATAATAGTTTGCCATATAGTAGTTCAACATGGATAATGGTCAGATATCTGGTCATAATAAAACGTGAATATGCTTAAAAACAGAAATACATGTGTAGGTTGTGTTGTGTTGTCTTGTGGCTTGAAGAGAGGCAGAATAGGCATTGTTGGCCTCTTCTTTCTCTACCTTTCTCCAAGGGAGACTTTATTTTCTGCCAAGAAGGGAAGCAGGAAGTTGGGGCCAGAAACTTGGTCACTGTGCTATCCTCAGAGAGAGGGTACCAGAATAGAATTATATCTAACTGTTCTCTTGAATAGTATTAGTCTAGGGGATGTGGTTTTCAGTTTCAAGCTGAACTTCTGAGTGCTATTTCTTACTTACTCTCTTAGTTGAGCTAGTTGGGAAAGGAGGACCCTAAGTATTAAATCCAGGATTTGATTCCCTTCCCACCAAATACCAGTTTCACATAGCAATCAGAAAAGAAACTCATTTATCCAAGTTGAGAGCAAAACAGGAAGTATACATAGGAGTATCTTGAGATCTATGTTTGTAAAAATATCAAATTAAATGTTTAAAGGCTACAACCTATATGGAAATGCCTCACTCTTCAAATAATGTAGTTGCTATAAAAGAGGAAAAAATGAATACATACACACACACACACACACACACGCACGCGCGCCCTATATGACAATATGGAATAAAAGAACTCTCCAATTAGGAGCTCAGAGAGAGTCCTAGATATCACCCACAGGGAAATTTCCTGAAGTCTCTAGTGTAGCAAGCTGATGATAGGGACATTATAGAGACAAGTCTTTTCATATCATCTTCTCTTAAGAGCCATATTCTCTCTTGAAGCTGGAAACCAGATGATGCCAAAGTCACTTAAGAATACCAAAGACTGGAGAGCCCTGAAGAGACTGCAGAAACTTTCCTCTATTCTATTCTTAAACTCCACCCTGCCCCTTGGGGGCATTGATCTCCACCAGCGATGAGAAAGTCCCCTACCAATGGGTTTGGGACTTAGGTTACATGTATGTATATTTAAATGTATGTACATATATGTATATATATACACACTCATATATAATATATACACATATATACATATAGAGAAAGTATATTCAGTAAATAAATAAACGAAAATAAAACATTGCATATTAGCATTCTGTTATAAGTAAATATTGCTATCACTCCTTTATATATCCCTCTCTCTAAAAGTTGAAGTGTCATGAGGACTCTGGGAAGATGGTGGAGGGGGTCAGAAAATTCCAAGCTCTCCACATTTCCCACACAAATGAGATAATAAAAGCACATCAGAGCAAACATAGAGCCGTAAAAGTAAATAAAACTAGGAGCAGAATAGGAGTCCTCATGGGACAATCAGAGAAGATCTGAAGAAAAATCCCAGGAAGAGGTTTGGTTCTTGTGAAGAGTAAACACCTCCATGCTAATCATGCTTAAACAACAAGCAGCAAGGCCAGGGTTAGCTGAGTTGGGAATCTGCCTTGGCCCCAGTCACAGGAACTTTTACCCCCAGGATAGTGAGCGGTTTGGGCATCTTGAGCCAGGAAAGATTGAGGGAACCTCTGCTGTTAAGGAATGCCAGACCCAGATGTGCTGCAGAGAGGTGGCCTAGTGAGAGAAGGAACCAGCACATACCCAGTGAGTGCAGAGGCAGTGTGGTAGGGATGCAGCTGGTTATGGGCAGTTACATAAAGCTGGAGATCTTGGTTTCACTTCCAGACCACAGGAGAGAACTGAAGGAAGATCTGAGGCCAGAGGCACCATCCTCCACACCCTAGGACTAGAGGTGATTATCAAAAATAAGCTGCTACAAATTTTTAAAAATGAGCAGGCAAAGGAGAAAGAACCGTACAAAATTACTATACGACTAGAGAAGATTGGAGTTTGTCTTCAGCGGAGGATACTGAAGCAAAGAGTACCTTCTGCCCCCAAAGAGTAATGTCAAGTGGTCACCTGCCCAAAAAGAATTCATAGAAAACTTTAAGAAGACTTTTAAAGCTCCAATGAGAGAGAGTGAGGAAAAAATTGTAAAAAATCAAATAAGAACAATCTAAGAAGAACAAGAAGATTATGAAAAAAAAGTCAAGCAATTAGAAAAGGAGATCCAGAATCTTAAGGAAGAAAATGACTCCTTGAAAATAAGAATTGGGCAAGAAGAAGCTGATGACGTTATAAGAGACCAAAAAATAATGAAACAAAACATAAAGAATGAAAAAACAGAAGAGAATGTGAAACATCAAGTAAGAAAAACTTATGATCTTGGACTACCTGAAAGCTATGATCAAAAAAAGGATCTAGAAACAACAATACAAGAAATAATTAAAGACGATTGTCTTGAACAAGAGGGGAAAGTAGAAATAGAAAAAAATCCACTGATCAATACCTGAAACAGATCCTACAAGGAAATGCACAAGAATATCATAGTCAAATTCAGAGTCCCCCAGCTCAAGGATGAAATATTATGAGCAACTTAAATATGGTGATTTCACAGTTAGAATCACACAAGATCTAGCAGCAGTGACACTAAAAGATTTCAGATTTTGGAACACTATATGTCAAAGAGCAAAAGACATGGAGTTGTGGCTGAAGTTATCGTACCTAGTAAAGCTAAGCATAATCCTGAATGAAAGAAAGAATATTTATTTAATGAATTACCAGACTTGTAGGACTTTGTTAAAAAAAAAAAAAAGCAAAATCCTGAACTTAATAGAAGATTTGACATACAAGAGCCAAGAGAAATATAAGGTTTGTACCAAAGACTGATTACAGGGGACTCAATAAAGAGAGACTCTTTATCTTTTATATGTAAAATATACCTCTAAGATTTTTATTAGTAATTGGGTAGTTTGTAAAAAAAATTGACGGAGACCTGAATATGATATGACTTTAAAAAGTAAAACCATTTAGGAACAGCTAAAAAAGAGTAAATATCTTATATAAATGAGGTGAGAGAGGAAGAACTGACATGGAGAAATTTGATTGGGGAGGAAGGCTAGTAGTTCTGGAAACCCATTTTCATGGGAAATGGGTTCAAGAGGGAACAGTACATAAATATCTAAAAGACAATAAAAGTTTTCTAAATTAAGAAATAAATAAAATGCTAAGGGGATAGGGAGGGATGAGAAGATAAGGGAGGGATCTCTAGAGCAGAGGTTGAGGGAATAGAGTAAAGGGAGATATAGAAATGTGTTTAGATTATTGGGAATGGGAAGATAAGGGAGAGGTCTTTGGATGAGGAGGTTAAGTAATACAAGGGTAGTAGCAGATGCAAGTAAATAGAGGAGTCAGGAAGGATAGGAAATAGGAATTATGCAGCTCAGCAGTACAGTTTGTTAGTAAAAAAGGAGTAGTAATCCTGATCTTGGATAAAGTTAAGGCTAAAATAGATTTAATCAAGAGAAAAATAGGGAAACTACACTGTGTATCAGTAATATCTATCAATGTTGTTTTGGACTATTTAAAACAGATAGTATAAGGTGGGAATATTGCTGTGGTGTAGGAAATGAGTTGGTGGACTTGGAAAACTATGGAAAGACTTGGACTTATGAAGGAAGAGGTTATCCACCCTCAGAAACTGAGGATAAATAAGTATAGTACAGTCTCACATAGATACATATGACTGTATATGTCTGTTTATGACTATGATTATTGATATCTAAGTATATATATATGTAAGTGCATATATGTACGGGTGTATGTGGTTTATGTATGTGTACTTATATACTTATGTGTATATATGTCTATATCTATCTATTTATAAATTTATCTGCACTTAATTGTAGCCTTCTTTGCAGGGAGGATGGGTGAAAAAGCGCACAACAGAGAACAAAAGAAAACTTGCAAGGAAGCAAAGAAAGGAAGGACAGCTCTCAACAGATTATGTAGTGTTTACTATATAGGCTTCCTTGAAATGGACCCTTTAGGACAAGGTTTCCCTTGTGCATCCTGGGTCATCTCTAGTTATCCTGAGGAATATCGGGTCACTGGATTCAGATGGCTCTGGAGGAGAAGTGAGGCTGCATTTCTCTGGTGGCATGGTCTTCTTCAGCAACAAAGGATGAACACAAACCTATTGACTATTCATCTGAACACAGTTGACTCACATGTGTGTCCTCTGTCTATGTAGAGCCCTTCTAACTTCCCAAGTAATGATAAAGATGTTAGGAGTTGCGCATATCATCTTCTGAAATAAGAATATGAACAGCTTAACCTTGTAGAATCCCTTATGATTCCTTTTTTATGTTTACCTTTTTATATTTTTCTTGAGTTTTGTATTTAAATGTCAAATTTTCTATTCAACCCTGGTCTTTTCATCTGGAATGTTTAAAGGTCCTTTATCTAATTAAATGACCATCTTCCCCCTATCCCCCAAAGAATTATTGCTGGTTAGGTTATTCTTGGTTGTAAACTTAACTTCTTTGCCTTCTAGAATATTATATTCCAAGCCCTCAGCTCCATTACTATGAAAGCTACTAAATCTTGTGTAATTCTTACTGTGGATCCCAGATATTTCTATGGTTGCTTTCTGGCTGCTTGCAGTATTTTCTCATTGACTTGGGAGCTTTGGAATTTGGCTGTAATATTTCTGGTAGTTTTCATTTTAGTATCTCATTCCAAAGGGGATTGGTGGATTCCTTTTAGTTTTTATTTTACCCTTTAGTTCTGAGATACCAGGGCAATTCTCTTTTATCATTTTTTGAAAAATGATGTCTAAACTCCTTCTTTGATCATGTTTTCAAGTAGTCCAGTAATTCTTAAATTCTCTGTCCTCAATCTATTTTCCAGTTCAATATTTTTCCCCATGAGTTCACAATTTCTTCCAATTTTTTTCTTTTTCCTTTTGTATTATTTATTGGTATCTAATGGAGTCATTAGTTTCCACTTGTCCAATTTTAATTTTAAGAAATTATTTTCTTCAGTGAGCTTTTGTACCTTCTTTTTCTTTTAGCCATTTTTGCTCTATAAATAGTTATTTTTAACATCACTATTTTTGTACCTTTTTTTGTCAAGTTGTTAATTCTCTTTTTCATAATATTTTTTGCATAATTTTTATTTCCCCAATTTTCCTCTATCATTCTCATGTCTTTCATTAACTCTTCCAAGAATTCCTGTTTGGCTGGTATCCAATTTTCATTTTTCTGACCTTTCAGGATATGCTTGTAGGTATTTTCACCTTATTATTTGTTTTGAGTTTGTATCTTGATTTTCCCTGTCACCATAGAAGCTTTTCATGGTCAGGTTCTTTTTTTTTTTTGCTCATTTTCTCAGCCTGTTTCTTGACTTTGAGCTTTAAAGTTGGACTATGCTTACCTAAGTGTAGTGGTGATGGTATTGTCTCATGTTTCAAGTTTGTTTTTTTGTGTGCTGTTATTTTCAGAGATAATTCTGGAAGTCTACAAGTTTTTGGTGCTTGCAAGGTGGTGTTAATGTGAGAGAGGTATGATCACTGCTTTCCTGGTCTGTGTTCTGATCTTTACCCAGGAAGGGTTCCTCTTCCCCTGAAACCATAAGTGCTAGTTCTCCTCTGTGTCCTTCAATCATTATCAGGTGCTTTGTTTCCCAGCAGCTGTAAGTTCTAGCACTCCTGTCTACCCTAGAATTGTGACCAGGGCCGTGCTCTCTTATGCCTGACCTCATGTAGTCCTATCTACCCTGTAACTGCAATCCCGACATCTGTTTGGGTAATGCAGTTGCCCTGCATTACTAGGCGTTAGTGTCAGCCTTAGTGTCAGCCTTAAGGTCTGCTGTAATCTCTTTCTGACCCATTGTCTGACCCTCTCAATGTGTCCTGGGCTGGAAATTTCTAAAGCTGCCACTGCTGTTGTCCCAGTTACCTCCAAATTCCACAGCTGGTGTTATTGCTCTGTATTGTCTGGGATAGTCCCCTTCCTTCCCCGCCTCCCGAACCGGTGTCACGGACCTTTTATGCTGTCCTCCTAAATTGTTTTGGATTGGAAAAATGTCTCATCCCTGGAGGTAAAGTCTCCCCAAGCTCTAGAATTGTCGAATTTATTTGTAGTTCAGATGTTTATGGCACTTTAGTGATTTTGATCAATCTATTTAAAATAGTAGTCCCATTCAATTGGGGGCCATAGTGAAAAGAGAGTGGGAATGTTTTGCTTGATGTCCTGCACTTTGGATAATGCTTATCTCCCAAGTCAAATCTCCTATCCTCATTCAATGAGATATAATCCAGTCTAGCTGGATGAAGAAAGTACCAATCTCTAAACTGGGTAAATGATCCCTTGCTTATTAAAAAAAAATTGTAGACCCTAGACATAGAGGTGACAATAAACTTTGTTGTGATCAGATGTGCAGACTAGCTGTTGTTTAAAATAGTGTCTCAGTGCCTTATTTTAATTTCCTCTCCATTCATTGTGGTACTAGGGGACTGTTTAGGCCACATAGGGGTAGGAGATCACCATCAGTTTTCTATTTTGTTTGGATTTTTTATGGTAGGAGATCACCATCAGTTTTCTATTTTGTTTGGACTTTTTATGGTAGGAGATCACCATCAGTTTTCTATTTTGTTTGGATTTTTTATGGTAGGAGATCACCATCAGTTTTCTATTTTGTTTGGATTTTTTATGGACAGTTGCTGGGAGGCTATCCACAGTGAGGACCAAATGTTTGATGCCACTGCATTTTCTTTTCCAAACTCATCCCCCTGAAAGCTTTTTTTAACAAATGGCTGAGGATGACTTTTGATTCTATTTTTCACCCTAAAAGAAAACCACCCAGCTTATGCCATACCTCAGTGAGGTACGTGTCAGTATTTGCCTCTGTAACTAATGATAAAACATTCATCTCCTCATTTTGTACATGAGGAAGAGACTTGATGGGGGAGGTAACCATTTCTTGGTGTCCTTTTTGACTGAACCAATAATAATGATAACTAACATTTACGTAGTTACAAACTATGCACTACAACATGTTACAAAACATAGTGTTTGCTAATATGCCAGGCATTATGCTAAGTGCTTTACAATCATCTCATTTGATGCTCACAACAACCTTGGATGGTAGGTGCCATCACTGTCTCCATTTTGCACATGAGGAAATGAGCCAAAAGCAGTTAAGTTCCTTGCCCTGTGTGCTAGAGCTAGTAAGAATCTGATGCTAGGTGTAAATTCAGATCTTCCTGATTCAAGACCCAATGCTCTCTACTTCATTTACTGCCTCAAATACTATTTAAGAACTTGAGGATACTCTTGATAACCACAGTGTTTTTTAAGATGGATTTGCATTGCAGGGCAATGCAAAACATTTACTGTATCTGTATTCTGCCAGGGAGTCAATTTATACCCAGATGTGGTTATATTAGTTATTGAATTCCCAGCAGTATCTCACGAGGATTCTGGTGAAGAATAGGTATTTTCCTTGGATGTCATTGAAATTCCCTGATTTTGCACCTGGAATTGATTACAGAATACCCTCTTTTTCATTCATTGATTAATAAGGACATACATTTGGTCCCCTTAGAATGTAAATCTGTCCAAGTGACCACTTCATTCATGTTCTCTAGCATTTTACTTAAAGGGACTGGAGTGTCTGCTACTGTGTCTCAATCATCTGCATAAGCTAGGACATTGTATAATTCAATACTAAAATGTTATAACTGAGACCATATATTTATAGCCAATTTAAAGATGCTGTTTGTTATTTTTTTTAGCTTTTTCAGAAGTCTTCCTCCATGTCTATATATACTTTCCACTCTGCCTTTTAGGATCTCTAGCTTCCTTCAAAGCACAGCTTGAGGCCACTTTACTCTGTGTGCCTCAGTTTCCTTCATCTGAAAAAGATGGGATAAATTGGGCTCTAAGTTCCCTTCCAGCTTTATAACAGTGATGCTGTTATACGAAAGTTGTCTTTCCTGCTTTCCCCAGTCATTAACACTTAAAAGAATTACTTTGCATTAATTCGTAGGTACTTTGTATTTTCTCCCTGATTCAGCTCCAGGTGAATCCTGAAACCTTTAAATGAAGCCTTGCCTTTCCTCCCTCTTCCCAAACTCCCGGTTGCTACTGGCCTCTTGACTGATTCATCTTGTATTTAACTAGCTTCTGTTTAATTAGCGCTTAATCTGTGTATACTTAGGCACATGCGTATTGTTGTGAGGCTCCTTTGACAGCACAGATTATTTCATTTTTGTTTTTGCTTTCCCTAACACTTAACACAGTACCTGGCAGCTTGTTGGCGCTTAATACTTGTTGCCTGATAGATTAATTATGTACCTGCTGTATCCTCCTGAACGACTATAAGGTCCTTGAAAATAGGGGTGGTTGTGTTTTTGTAACACTAGCACTTCGTGTAGTGCTTGGAGTTTAGCAGTTGCTAAATGAATGTTTTCTGAATTAAATTGACTAAATGAATTGATACTTCAGGAAGAAAAACAACTGGAACTATCAAAATCTATTAATCATACAGATTGATTGATGAAGAAATATTCTGATGAGGGAAGGGAGAGTTCTTTTGACTCATATACTAGCAAGTACATAACATCTCCTGCTAGCAGGGTGGCAAGTTTACAATTGAAGCACGTGTTAGGCAAAACCTCAGATCCCTGAATGAGAAAGCCAAATCTGAACCAAAGATAAATATTATGTTAGCAATTCAACCTTGAAAACTCCCATGTCTGGACCTAACAAAGCAGTTAGTCTAAAGAACTATCATCAGACATTTAGAAAGCCGAACATAAATGGAAATTATAGGATCATTAGCTGGGATTTCCAGTGTGCTTCTATTGGACCCATTCTTTAATCTTTCCTATACATCATAAAATCTCCTATCTACCTTTCTAAGCTGATTTCACCTCTCAAGTGCTCTGTTCAAGACAAAATAGCTGATTTGATGTTTCCTGTATATAATGTTCCATTTCTCATATCCCAGCACAAGCTGTGGTCTATACCTAGAACACTTTCCCTCCTAACTTCTGTATCTTCTTTGTGTGTTGCTTTTCCAAGAAAAATGTCAGGGACTCTCTTAATTTTTGTACCCTCAGCACTTGTTACAATACTTGGTATAGAGTAGCTACGTAATACATCAGTCAGCATCTATTAAGTATCTGCTGTGTGCCAGACACTATGCTAGATACTCAGGATACAAAGAAAGGCAGAAGACAGTCCTTGCCTTTGAAGAGCTCACAGTCTAATGGATTAATAAATACTTATTAGATTGCATGACTAAATTTAATTTTCTTCCCATTCTCTGTGTTTTATCTGTGATGTTGGCAAACTAAAATTCAACTCAGTTTCCACATAAATAGACAGCACATCCTGATGGCCCTAGATGCACTCAGCTTGTTAATGTCTTATGACGGTCCTAGAATTGGTGCATGGATGCTACCTGCATACTCCTCCAGGCTCCCACACCCATTCATTGTGTCCTACAACTTCAGCATGCATGTAAAAGCTACTCCAGTGAAAGAGAAATCAAAGGAATCAGGGTCTAAAGACAAAAGAGAATGGGTTATCTTGATAATTTAGAGGATGTAGTGTGAGGAAAATGTGAATAGTATTCTGGTGATTTTCTCAGCAACCATAAGACTGGACAAGACCTATTTATTTCTTAAAGTCTGGACAGAATCTGATTTCCTCCCCCTAGTGTTGTATTTCTGAAACTAAAGTTATGAGTCTGTGATCAGAGGCAGAATTAGTTAAATCATCTTGGCACTAATGGCCTCGGTGGATTTAAAATCACTCTGGCAGTAATATTGGAAGTTGGCTGATATTTAAATCACCTTGGCATAAATAAGTGGGATCTAGTTCCTTGTTCAAATGCATGAGTACCCTGAAATAGGAAAAAGGTTTGATACAAGGATCTTTTGTTTCTAGAAAGTAAGTCAGTTTGGCATTGGCTGTTACTTAGAGGCCTTGTAGGTAGGTATGTATACCTACATACACACATGCATATATACACACAATATATGTATATATATATCTATATATACCCATATATATTATTTTTTAATAGAAGCATATTTTGTTGGAGGTTATTTTACCATGGTTTCAATGTGATTTTTACTGTCTTTATAACTATACCCAAATTAGATTTCTCTAAGGGTGGTTGTGAGGTTTTACAGCAGCCTGGGACTTGTTTTATATCAGAGATGTCTCCCCTATCCCGTGGGGAAGTGGAGGTTTAAGGAAACCATGAAAATCAGTACTGGCTCTAAGTGCCCCAGGCTGAAAGGAAAATCAGACAAAAGACCATAAAAACTGGCTATACATTTAGTGAAATTTGATACTTTATACTTTTCTAATCTGATTTTGCTTAGTTTTTATAGGAAGCCATGTCATTTCACAGCTTGTCTTTCAAGGTCTTGTTCAAGTCTTACTTGCCTCCCTTGACTGTGACAAATGACACTGACCTTCCTAGTTAATTTCTATAACTTTTATTAATGATACAACTCAGTAAATATGTTTTATTAGTACCCTTTGTTTTTGCACCATGGTCATATGTCCCATCCTGTTCCCCTCTACTAAATCCTCCCTTTGTGACAAGGAAAAATTGTTAAGCCAAATACACTGATATAGTGATCGCACCTCTAAAATTGTGCGCCGAGTTCTGTACTCATAGTTTCCCCATCCCTTGACTGAGAGGAAGGAAGTGCGCTATTTCATCTTTTCATTTTGGAATGAAGACTGAGCAGAAGAGTTTGAACCTCTTTTAGTAATGGATACATTCTGACATTATTATAATTATCAAATATGTTGTTCTCTTATTTATCATCAATTTTTCTCAATCAGCACAAGGCAGTGTGTATAAACTATTTTATGTGTAAATATCTTAATTCCCCAATGATACTATAATGTACTGGAACACAGAGGCTTAAATTTCTTTTTTATTTCTTACAGCATCTTGCACATTGCCGGGCTTGAATTAAATTCTGAAACTGGAATATACTATCTACAGGGAGATCTTCCAGCCCAATATTAATGATTCATATTTGTATATGCTTTAAAATTTCAAAGCAATTCCTAACAACCGCTCCTTGAAGCCAAGGATGACTTGCCCAAGTCCTGACTAGAGAAGGGGTTTCTTGCTGAGGAACAGGGAGAGGTCAAGTTGGACAGATAAGTTGAAGCTGGTTAATAGAGGGCCTTGATTTCCAAGATTATTTTGAACTGGATCTGAAAAGCAGAAGGGGTTTATTGTGTGCAAGGTGAATTGAAAAGTGGTTATGGAAGTGAAAAATAGTGAAAAGAGAGAGACCAATGAAAAGGCTATAACATGATTCAAGAGTGAGGTAGTGAAGTACTGAACTTTTGACAGTTGGAATAGATAGGAAAGCATAAAACTGGAAAATATTTTGAAGAAGGGAAGCACAACTTGCTGATTGATTGGATATGTCAGATGTAAAAAAATAAAATGATACTTTGATATTGGTTAAATATATCAAGGAGGGGAAGAATATAATCAAAGTCATTAGAAAGAAGGATCTGTGAAGCTATGAGAAGAATGAATAGTCTGTAGATGCAACCAAGATTCTGCCCATTATCACTACCTGGTATTATCTTATATTTCCTACCCTGTCCAACTACTAGTCGTAAACAGGCCCAGGTTGGAATGAAAAAATAATGGTTTCTTGTTTAGAAAAAGTTTTCACATGATATATCTCTAATTAATATCTGATATCTTTTGAACTTCTCTATTACTGTCAAGAGTATCACCATCTTTGGAGCCATCCAGGTTCACGCTTTGTCATACTCCACTTTTTACTATGACTCACCTTATGTGTCCAGTTAATTAGTGACTTTTCAGTTTCTACAACATCTCTTCTGTATGTCCCCTTCTTTCATCTATCCTAGTTGAAGCCTTCTCCACCTTTTCCTTGGTCTATTGTGATGTCATTTTAATTGAGCCCTCTGTTTCAAGTCTTTCCCCACTACAATTCAGTTACCAAAGTGATCCACCTAAAGCACAGATCAGGCTTTCTCGCCTCAGTAAATTTCAATAGCTTCCTATTAGTCCTCAGATTAAATACTGCAGACCCATCTATTTGCTATTTAAAACTCTTCATATCTTGGCCTTTTCCTGCCTTTCTAGGCTTCTTACACATTATTCCCCTTCATACACTGTGTGGTTCAGTCATAATGTCCTACTTGCTATACTTATATATGATATTTCATCTCAAAACTCCGTGTACTTACATTGGCTCTTCTCACCTTCTTTGCCTCTGCTCTTTGGAATCCTTTGCTTCCTTCAAGTCTCAGCTCACATGCAGCCTTCTGTGGAAGATGTTTCCTGGTCCCCTCTCCCTGTTTTTTCCAGCCACTTGTTCATTCCCTCTAAGTTTAGCTTATAGATACTTTTCATGGGTCTCATATATACTTATGCATGTACGTATTCTTTCCCCCATTAGAATCTAAGTTCTTTGAGGGCTCTGATAGATTTTGCTTTTACTTTTCTCTATATCCAGTACTGAGCACAGTAACTGACGTAGATCGTATGCCTTAAAAATGATTGCTGATTGATATGTGAGACGTGTAGTGAAGTGAAGCAAGTGTATGGAACCAAGAGTTCTACCTCAGTAAATAAGTCATCAAGTCATACAAAGAGTTTTGGGAAAATAAAATATAAATGATTAATGACTATATGGAAAAGTCCACGTCATGAATGCAAATGGGAATAAGAGATTTTACCTCACACCTACCAAGTTGACAAGGTTGATGAAGGACAGAAATAATGCATAGTGTAGAGTCTGTGGGAAGCCATGAACAACACACTGTTGGTAGAGCTATGGAGAGGTCTGATGATTAGGAGAAAAGATGGAAATTTAAGAGACAACAATAGTAATAGTAACCTTTGTATGATGCCTACTGTGTGCCAGGCACTCATTTACAATTCTTATCTCATTTGACACTCACAACAACTCTGGGAGGTAAGTGCTATCCTTATTTACACATGGGAAAACTGAGGCAAACTTGCTGTATTGGTAATTTAAATGGGATGCATGGAAGCCTGAGTTACATGAGTCTGAGTCACAGGAGCCTGTGGTGGGAGGAGTTTGTTGAACAGGAAGAGGAAGAGCTAGAGCAGAGCTGAGAGGAAATTGGTCAGAGCAGTCAGAACTGAAGGACACAGGCAAGCAGACTGCTGGCTAGTGTGAGTGAGAGTGATTGTGATTTTGTTTAAGGGAGCTGGTTTGTGGGAAGCCTCACAGGCTTCAGGATGGTGTTGTTCTCTGCATTGTTATTGTGTACAGTTTTTTGTTACTATGATGGATTTGACTTTCTGGTGTCTGAATAAATGTTTTAGTTCTATCTTCCATGTGGAGAATCTATTGTATTTCGTGTTTCAGAATTGTGCCATGATACTCATGGCCACCGTAGGTGTTGTGAATATCGCATTGGCACTACACTTGCCCAGGGTAACAAAGTCCCAACTATCTGAGACCATATTTAAACTCAGGTCTTCCTGACTCCACCTCTATATACACTGTGCTACCGTGGTGCCTTTAAATGGCTTGTACGTTTCATCCAGTGATACCACCAATGGGCATATAGCACAAGGAGATCAAAGATAGAATTAAAGTTCTCATATATGTAAAAATATTTATAGTAGTATTTTTATGGTAGTAAGAAATTGGCCTGCATAGCTCAGTAAGACTAGGAGCTATGCTATGCAGGATTATTTAAGGTAGACAGGACCTAGTGGAGAGTTCAGATAACAGGTGATTCATGGGAGAAGGAAAAGAAAACCCCATGTATTAAAATGATAAAAGTATTAAAGTGATAAAAGATGTGACACTGGAAGATGTTTCTTATTTCAAAAGGTGCCAACATGTCACTGGTGAATAGTAGCGGACAGCTACACGTAACTCTGTACTAAGGAAGCAACTGGGCCAGAGCCAAATGGAAGCTTAGCTATGGACCTGTCTGGTGACAAAGGGAAGGTCTGATACTGCAAAGTTCAGTATTGCAGAGGAATCAGGAATGTAAGATCTATGAACTAAAATGAGCTAGATGTGGACAAAGAGGGTATCAGTGAACTTAAGTAGATGGGAATGGATGAATTTTATTCAGATGATTATTACATATGTTACTATAGGCAAGAATCCCTCAGAAGAAATGGAGTAGCCCTTATAGTCAATAAAAAGAGTGAGAAAAGCAGTACTGGGGTATAATCTCAAAAATGATAATGATATCTGTTCAAATCCTAGGCAAACTGTTCAGTATCAAATAATATGTCTATGCTTCAACCACTGATGCCAAAGAGACCAAAGTTATTCATTTCTATGGAGACCTATGACATCTTCTAGAAATAACACCAAAAGAAAATGTCATCATATTCATCATAGGGGATTGGAATGCTAAATCATGACATCAAAAAATAATTGGAATTATAGGCAAATTTGCCCTTGGAATACAGAGTGAAGCAGAACAGAGACTAAAATAGTTTTGTCAAGATAACTCACTGGTCATAGAAAACACTTTTTCAACAATCCAAAAGTTGAGTACACAGAGATATCACCAGATGGTCAACACTGAAACCAGATTGATTATATACTTTGCAACCAAAGGCAGAGAAGCTCCATACAGTCAGTTAAAATAAGACCTAGAGCTAACTGTGGCTCAGATCATGAGCTTCTTATTGCAAAATTCATACTTAAATTGAAGAAAGTAGGGAAAACCATCAACTGTTGGTATGGCCTAAATAATATCCCTTATGAATACTAAGTGGAAAAATATTGTATGGGAGGCAGCAATAAAAAATATTCCAAAGAAAAAGAAAAGCAGGAAAGCAAAATAGCTATCTGATGAGGTTTTAGAAATAGCTGAGGAGAGAAGGAAAACAAAAGAAGGGGAAAGATATACCCAAATGAATGCAGAATTTCAGAGAATAGCAAGGGTGGGATGAAGTTTTCTTAAATGAACAATGCAAAGAAATAAAAAAAAATAATAGAATGAGAAAGATCTCTTCAAGAAAATTAGAATTATCCAGGGAATGTTTCATGCAAAAATGGGCTCGATAAAAGGCAAACCACAATGTTGTGGTTATTGACTTAGAACCGAATAGCCTGGAGAGTGAAGTCAAGTGGGCCTTAGGGATCATTGCTAACAATAAGACTGGGGGAGGTAACACACAATTCCAGCTAAAGTATTTAGAATCCTAAAAGATGATGCTATTAAAATGCTGCACTCAGTATGCCAATAAATTTGAAAAATTCAACAGTGGCCACTGGTTTGGAAACGATCAGTTTATATCCCCACCCAAAAGAAAGGCAATGGCAAAGAATGTTCAAATTATTGCGTAGTTATGTTCATTTTACATGCCAGCAAGGTTATGCTTAAGATCTTACAAGCTAGGCTTCAGCAGTATGTGAACTGAGAATTATCAGAAGACCAAACTGGTTTTTTGAAGAGACTGAGGAACTCGAGATCATATTGTCAACATTTGCTGGATTATGGAGAAAGCAAAGGAGTTCCAGGAAAAAAAATCTTCTGCTTCCTTGCCCACACCAAAGCTTTTGAATGTGTGCACAACAACCAAATGTGGTAAGTTCTCAAAGAGGTGGGAGTACCAGATCATCCAATTTGTCTTCCCAGGACCCTGTATGTGGGCCAAGAAACAACGATTAGAACTGGACATAGAACAGCCGACTGGTTTAAAATTGGAAGAGGAGGATAACAATACTGTATACTGCCACCTTATTTATTTAACTCATATCAAGAATATATCATGTGAAATGCCAGGCTAGATGAATCCAAAACTGGAATTAAGGTTGCCAGGAGAAATAACAATTTCAGTATGTAGACCATATCACTCTGGTGGCATAAAGTGAAGATGAATTAAAGAAGCCCGTTGATGAGATTGAAAGAGGAGAGGATAAAAACTGACTTGGAGCTTAATATCAAAAGAAATTAAGATCATGGCCACTGGTCCCATCACTTCCTGGCAAACAGAGGGAGAAGAAATACAAATAGTGTCAGATTTTATATTCTTGGGCTAAAAGATCACTACAGGCAGCAGCTACAGCGAAAAAATTAAAAGATGCTTACTCCTTGGAAGGAAAGCTATGGGGAATCTGGACAGCATACTGCAAAGCAAGAACATCCCCTCGCCAACAAAGTCAAAGCTATAGTTTTCATGAGCTGAGTGCTGTAGAACCGACATTTCCAAATTGTGGTTCTGGAGAAGACTTTTGAGGGAGCCTTGGATAGCAAGGAGATCAAGTCAGTTGATATTTAAATTAATTTAGGCTACTCATTGGAAGGACAATTAATGAAGATGAAGCTTAAATATTTTGGCCACACAATGTTAAGACAGGACTTACTGGAAAAGACCCTGGTGTTTGGAAAGATTGAAGGCAAAAGGAAAAGGGGATTGCAGAGGATGAGATGGACAGATAATGTCACAGAAGCAACAAACATGAGCTTGGACAGACTTGGGGGTAGTAGAAGATAGAAGGACCTGGTGTCCATGGGGTCACAAAGTCATGCATGACAATGAACAGCAACAAGAAACTGGAGATAAATTGGGGAATGATTGGGCAAATTATGGCATATGAATGTAATGGAAATTTTTTGAGTCAAAAGAAACAAGAAATATAAATTTAGAGAAATGTGGGAAATTTTGGTCTCTTTGCATCAAAGACAGAACCTTCATTTTGGGATTACTACTATTTCTCATACTCAACTCCTTCTACCTCAATTGCCTTACCTTCCCTCCTCTTTTCTATAAAACACCTTTCTGAAACCTTTGACACTTAGCCAATATAATGCTCCCTATCACCTCTAGGATTAAATATAAAATCCTATGTTTGGAATACACACACACACACACACACACACACTCTATACCCCTTTTGGTTCTTCTTGGAGTTTATTGAGAAAGAGGGTAAGCATGATATGAGGTTGCCAACTTGAATACCTGAAAGGATGGTACTTTTGACAGAAACAGACAAGTTTAGAAGGAGAGCAATGAGTTCTGTGTTGGACATGTTGAACTCTGAATTCTATGGGACATCTAGATTGAAATGTCTGATAGTTATTTGGTAATGGAAGACACTTATCAAAGACACTAAGAATAGATATATAGATATGAAACTCATCTGCAAAGGGGTAATTAAATTTGTGGGAGCTGATTAAATCACTGAGAGACTGTAGAGAGACAAAGAAGTAAAGAGCTTAGGGTACACTCAGTATATGATAAATCTAACAGAAAGAAAAATGAGAAATTACAACAATGAACTACGTTGAACCAGATGTAATAGATGTTCGGAAAGAACTCAGTGGTACAAATAGTTTTCTCCCTATCCCCACTAGTATTTATGATGTCTACACAAAAAATTGATTACACATTGCCAAAGAAAAGCAGGGATTCATTCACTACATTTATGGACCACAGTGCAAAAAACTAATAAAAATGATGACATCATGAATAAAGGTGTGGTGAGTAAAAGTTTTTCGTTAAATAAAAGTATTTTTATTAAATAATGACTAGGTGACAGAAAAAATTATAAAAACAGTAATGGAGTCTACCCAAGATACCATGAGAACAGTACTCAAAGGCAAATTCTTAGCCCTTAATACTTAGATCAATAGAATGGAGAAAAAGAAAATTAACAAAATAAATGTGTTTCTAGATAATAAGAAAAGGAACAAAGAAACAGAAAGCAAGAGAAAAATCAAGACCATTGCAGAGTCACTTAGTCACTGTGCATTTATGAAGTGCCTACCAAGTGCCAGGTACACTGCAAATGAAGGATAGCAGGGTTTGGAGGAGATCTGCAGAGGTTCCATGTTGGAGGAAGTGGTTTTGTCTGAGACTTGAAGGAAGCTCAAGGATGCTTAGCCGCAGAGGTGAGAAGGTGGGAAGGGCATTTTATCTACAAGCGTGTCATGGGCAAAGGTCTAGAAGTTATAGATGGAATTTTGTGTATGAAGGTCTATTAGACTAGAACGAAAGATGTGTAAAGAAGAGCAGTATGAAGTAAGATTGGAAAGTTGGGTAGGATCTCCATTGTGGAGAACTTTTAATGCAAGACTGAGAAATTTATATTTTATCTTAGAGGCAGTAGGGAGCCACTGATAATTTTTGAGTAGGAGAGTGACATGATCAGAGCTATGCTTTTGGAATGTCTGTTTTACAGCTCAGTGGAGGATGGCTTAGAGAAGGGAGAGAGTAGAAACAGAGATAAATTAAAAAAGTATTCTACATTAGAGATGATGAGAGTAAGGTGAATCAAAAGAAAAATCACGGATAGACAAGTTATTTTTTGAAAAGACTAAATAATTGAACTATTAGCAAGACTGATTTGTAAATAGAAGAGAATAACCAGATTCCCAAAATAAGCAAAGGCCTGAAATTTCAAAAAGAAACCAACTTATTTCATACAACCCTATGCTAAAAACATACCTGAGGATTTAAGTGATGCAAGAATAAATGTGGGACACCCAGAACAAAAAACGCTGAAATGGATAAACAAAATAGTTGAATGTTTGAGGAACTCAGGCAGCCACTTAAGAGCTTTGCTGCAAAAAGACACTGAACCCAGGCTGACTCCCTAGTGAATCTAATAGACTTTTAAAGGGCAGTTCTACATTATAGACTCAAGTCCTTCTATGAGGCAAATACAGTATTCGACTTTGTCAAAACCCACATTGAGAAAAAATGTGGAAATACTAAGAAATATTTGTAAATAAAATATAGCAGGATATAAAATAATTATGAATCATGACCAGTTAGGCCAATACCTCAAAAGCAATCAATTTAGTAAATCTTGTCAGCAAGAGAAAAATAGGCTATCGGTTCTAATAACTGCAGAGAAAGTTTTCAGTAATATGTTATTTCAGTTGTGTTCAACTCTTCATGACCCCATTTTGGGTTTTCTTGGCAAAGATACTGTAATAGTTTGCCATTTTCTTCTCCACCTCATTTTTAGAGATGGACTGAGGTAAATAGGGTTAAGGAATTTTTCCAGGGTCACATAGCTAGTAAGTGTCTGAGGCCAAAGTTCAACTCAGGAAGATGACTTGACTCCAGGCTCAGAACTCTATCCATGATGCTACCTAGCTGCCCCAATTAACTTGTGTTAAAATTTTAAACAATAGAAATAAAAGCATATTTCCATGATACAATAAAAATTATTTATTTGAGATGATGAGTTAATATTATATACAATGAATAAATACTACAAGTATTGCCATTAAAAAGTGGCATTACATAACAATGAACACTCTTATTCACCAAAGTTTTAGAAATCTTTTTAACAGCAACAGGACCTAAAAAAGCAGTTAAAGGAATAAAAATTGTCAATGAAGAAATTGAAGCATTTCTATTTGCAGATGGAATAATTGTAAACCTAGAAAACCCAAGTAAGCCAACAACAAAAAAAAGAATGAATGAAGCTAATGCATGATATTAGTAAAGTGTCGATACTCAAGATAAACTGTGAAAATAATTTACATTTTTACTTTACCAAGAATGAAGAGAAACTGATAGTGCAATGATAGGATATATCATATATTTGGGAATTAACTTATAAGGACAAATTCAAGATGATTTTGAAAGCATACCTAGCACTTCTTCATTTTCCTGATGAGCAAACTGAAACCCCTGAAGCCCCTCTGGGCAGGTCAGATAAGCTGACGATTTAAGTTATTCATCTTGAGTACAGTGGAAGCCGAGCCTTGAGTACGAAGACCTGGGTTTAAACCTCATCTCTGTCATTTATTACCTATATGACAATGGGTAAATCACTTTACCTCCAAAGAGCCTCAATTTCTTCATATATAAAATGAAATGACCTTTTAGATCCAAATCTATGAACCTGGTTGTTGTCCCTCGTTCTCAAAGAGGATCAAAATGACATCACCACGATGAAGTGAAGTTTCAATGATATGACTACGGCTGATCGCTCTACCACAGGTTGGGCACAGATAGTCCGTGTGAACATTTGGGGTGGTTACTCCAAATTTGCCAAATTAGATTCAAATCTGTGAGCCTATGATATATATATATATATATATATATAATACATATACATATAATATATATAGTGTATATATGTGTCTCTGTGTGTGTGTGTGTGTGAGAGACAGAGAGAGAGAGAGAGAGAGAGAGAGAGAGAGAGAGAGAGAGAGAGCGCAAGAGATGACACTGGAATTTGCTTTCCTGTGTGATCTTGAAAGTGAGATTGGTGGATTAAAGCTACCTCCAGCTAGAACAAGTTTTGCTTTGCTTCTGCGTGACTCTGGGTATTTGTCTCTGAATTGTCTCCCCATTAGATTTTAAGCACCTCCCAGGCAGACACTGACTGTGTCCTTGTATAGAGCTTTTGCTCCATGAAAAATGTCATCTGTTCTGTGCCACTCCCAATGATTCACAGTAACACCTTTGAGGCCTCCTCTGTTGACTTACTTAATCCTTACTCTGTGCCTTTTTCTTATATTACTTTCTCTCCTCAATTTCTCACCTTTTCCAGGTACCTTCTACAATCTTATCTCATTCATGCTCAACAGTAAGTAGATGTCATAATGCAAGATAGGCCTCCCATTTCCTGATACTTCAACACACTCAGTAGTGTATAATTTTCTTGAATGCAGAAATTGTTTTTTCTTTTTCCATGTATTCCCAGCACTTGGTATAGTGCCTAGAGTTTATTGAGATTTTAATACATTTAAAATCAACATGTAATTTAAAAGGATTTACTATGTGCAATGCATTTTACTAGGCACAAGGGACAAAAAAAACCAAACAAATACAGTCTTTTGCTCTCAAGGAGCTTACATTTATTGTACTGGATGATGAAAATTTAGCCTGCTACAAAGATATTTCTAACTTTACAAAAGGAATGCTTTGGGGATAGTTTTAATTTAAAGCAAGTTCCTCCATTCACATTTTCCCATTGACTTCTAGTTTATAGTTGAAAATGGGTGGTTTCCATGGTAATTTTTTTAAAGAATCCAAGATGCCATAAAAATACAAGAATGTTGCAGCCTTTTAAAGAATTGCATAGTAAAAGTAAAAAAGTGAATTGTCTTATAAAATTTTAATGATATAAAGTCATGCAAATACTATACTCAAACAGAAGATAACACAGACAGAGCCTCTGAGGTTAGATTCGTGAGGAAAGTGGATAAATCCTCGTGGATTTCCAGGCTTTTTAACCTATTGCTATCAAAGTAAACAGTTCTGTAAAAAAAAAAAAATCTAAGTTTTAGTGAACTGATCTAAAACTGTTTGTCTTCTTTCCTATTGGTATCTGGAACTGTTTACTCATTCAAATTTCTTTTTGGGCTACTATATGTCTTTTCTTTTCTTTATTTGTTTGGCATCCTTTACAAGTTACTTAAGGTAGGTTATTCAGGCCTTTGGGAATCATTGCTGTCAAAAAAATTATTTACAAGATTATTTCAAAAAAAATGTAGACTTTACAGGATTTTTCCTAAAGGTTAATAGAATTATAGATTTGGAGTCAAAAGAATCTTAGAGGCTATCTTGACTAATTCTCTTCTTTTACAGGAGGTTCAACGACTTGTTCCTTATCACAACAGGTAGTAAAGACTGGATTGGGATTTGAATTCAGATCGTATTCACATCCAGTATTTTCCATTTGGGCTAACAAATCCCCAATATATTAAGAATATTTAGCTTTGTAATCTTGATTTCTATTTACCCTCTCCCCCAACACATTCTGCCTTTCTCTCTCCCCTCTCACGCCTATTTCTCTCTTCTCTTCTCTTCTCTTCTCTTCTCTTCTCTTCTCTTCTCTTCTCTTCTCTTCTCTTCTCTTCTCTTCTCTTCTCTTCTCTTCTCTTCTCTTCTCTTCTCTTCTCTTCTCTTCTCTTCTCTTCTTTCTCTCTCTCTCTCTCTCTCTCTCTCTCTCTCTCTCTCTCTCTCTCTCTCTCTCTCTCTCTCTCTCTCTCTCTCTCTCTCTGTCCTAGATGTTTATCTTTGAGTTTTGGTTAGTCCTCCATGCTTCTGATGCCTTTTTCAAAACCACACAAATTCATCCTTAACTTTCTAAGCCACCAGTACTCAACAAGTACAAACTTTTTATAATTTTAGAGACTTAATTGAGGTAGGTATTTTAATGAAATGCAGTGTTTCATAGAGAATTAGGGTTCATTTATTTAAACTTTGAGAAATTATAAGATATTTTTGGTTGGTAGGTCAATCTCTTAAGCACAATTCATCCCTGGGGAAGTAGAAAGAACACAAAGTTTGCAATCAAAGGACTTGAGTTTGTATCTCAACTCAATTCACTATATGACTGACCATGGGCAAGTTATTTAAAAGTTTAATTTTTTCACTTGTAAAATTAGAAGTTTAGCTAGATTATCTCCAAGGATTCCCTTAGCTCTAAAGCCTGTGATCCTTTGGGTCCCCAGGGCTTGTGAGCAGGGATACATATGGCTCTGTTTTATATTATGAATATTTTCAGACATTTCCCAATTATTTCAACAATTTAATTCAACAAATGCTTGTGTAATGCTCACAATGTGTAAGGCACTGTATAAACACCAGGAATGTGAAAGTCTTTCTTTCAAGAAATACAATAGATTATTCTTTTACAATTGGCAAATTGGGCTTATAGTCGCCAAATTGGACATTACTGAAACCCTACTAAGTGTAGTTTGGTATGTATGGTAGAAGGACATCTGTAGATAAATACAGGGTTTGTTGACCTACCAAGAACTCTTTATCAATAGAAGGACTACTAAATGGTGACTTTCTTAATTATAACCATTCAGTTGGGTTAAATAATTTAAAAAATTAAAATAATTTTATTTTCATTTCAGGGAACAAAACAAGCATTTCCATAACACAGTACAAGAAAAAAGATGACTACACATGAAGCTTCCATGTGCAACTTGTATTCTCTCCAAATATATAAGAAAGTTAAAAATAAATTTCTTTTCACCCTTTTTTTCTCCCCTTACCCCCAAGATGGTTACCTTTAACACAAATGGGTAAGTATATATATGTATGTGTATACATATATATACAAACATATGTATATATGCTCATATGTATTCTATACATCTATTTATTAGTTCTTTCTCTGGATGCAGATAGCATCTCTCTTAATATATCCTTCACTTTTTGAGTATTTATAATATCCACAATGACTTAGTATACCGTCAAGCTGATACCCAAAGCAGCTGCTATGAATATGCAGCCATATTTCCAGAATTGAATCACAACATATAACAAATTCTTTTCCTCAAAGATGAAACCAAGATATTTATTCAGGTACCAGAAAGACAGTTCCACCATGGTAATGAAGAAGTTTATATGCATCACCAGTCCAGGGAGCACCAATATCCCCAAGTCTTCCCTCTATTAGACTTTCCCACAAAGAAACTTCCCTAGGCAAAACTCCCCCCCACCTCTCACTCATATTAGCTGCTCTTTCCCTGCTCTGCCTCTCACTTCCTGCTCCACCCTTCTTGTTCCTTGTGTTCCTTCCTTTTCAGCAAGCTCCTCCCACTATGGGCTCCATGTGACTCAGGCTCCATCACAGCAGTCAGCTGGGCCAGAGCTCAGAGCAGGTCACATAGACCTATTAATGGGCAGGAAAGATCTTCCCATTCCACTAACATTAAACTTAGTTGCTCAAAGTTGTTCTAAAAACAATATTGCTATTACTGTATACACTTGGTTCTCCCTAGAGTGATATTCCTTAGGTCAAGCCCACTATCCCATTTGTTGAGTAATTGGAACTGGATTATCTGGTTATGAAGACAATAAGGAGGGAGATGAACTGCACTAAAGACTCACCTTGATGTTTGGTTATGTTATTTTCTGGCAGATCATCAAGAACTTTTTAGTTTTGTTTGTTTTTATTTCATTGCATTAGATAATTGAGTTTCAAAGCTATATTAGCTGTATTGTCATGGTCACAAGGATGATACTATAAAATAATAATTTATGTAATATTGTTCGATTATGCCCACGTAATAGAAAAATGATTATGCACAGAATAGAAGTGAATTCTGAGTAAATAGCCCCTTAATTATTCCTTTAAAATAGAAAATATTAGCAGACTTCTCTTCTTTAAAGTAAATACTTCTTTCTTATGTAAAAGAATATTTAAGCTGTTTGTATAGTAGTCAAGAGTAGTCAATGTAGTATGGATGTAACTCTAGATTAGGAGTTCTTAGGCTGGGGTCCTCAGACCTCTGTGAATTTGGATAAGAAAAAACGTCATCTTTAGTTTCACTAACTTCTAACTGAAATTTAGCATCTCCTTCAACTATAAATTTAGGCAACAACCATTTGAGAATATATTAATGGACTTCATCAGGCTGCTGAAGAGGGCCATCATGTAAAAAATGCTAAGAACTCCTGCTGTAAGATTCTTAAAAGATGTTACCAGTAGGATGTCATGTCTGTGGACCTCATTAAACTAGAAAGAGTTCTAATGAAAGACCTGGTAATGGACTGTACTGTTTTCTGAGCATCAGGTAATTTTGAAGTTTAAGAGAGGCTCATTACCAGAGGGTTAGCTACTGACTGTTAGGCCCCCCCCCCATGCCAATTGCAAATTATGAGTGGTCTATTAAAAAATAGAAGTGTGTATTTGGTTTGCCTTTAGTGAACAAACACACCAATAGGATCAAGAAACTATAAACCATTTAAGGAAATGTATTATACCATTTGGTCAAGACTCAGCTATTATTATTCCTTGTGATTTCTATTCATTGAAGAGGTTAAAATTTTACTTCTAAAAGTGTTTTTCCTGCTATGATATGTAGAAAGATATCTCAAACTCTTATTCTTCATAATGAAGAATTCATAACTAGTTATCTGTCACAAGTTTGACCTAGAAAAGGAGTATGTGTTTTGACAGAACATTATTGGTGCTATATTCCAAAGGGCTTAAGGCATTTGGACTGGCAAAAGTATTTTTAATCTTTGAATTTGTAACTGGCTAGGTAGGTTTGTTGTGTTACTGATGAGGTTGCTGATATGTGTTATGATGGAAAAATTTTCTCATCATTGGGTATTCCTGTGGTGAAAGTGATAATGAAAATTACTATCTCCATTTCTATCAGAAGATGAGTGGTTCTCATTGGACCAGTACTTTGTGTTCAGGGGAGGACACAAATTGAAAGAGGAACATATAAGAGGAACAGATGGTATATGTTTGGACAGGAGAGAGATGGATCTGATCCTATAATAGGATTTTGCTGTTAAACTCCAAAAAATATGATTTGAGTGGACTTTGGGGTTCTGCTGAACAAGGAAATGTGAATTATTTAATTTATATTAATTAGAATTGGCATTTTAAAAGGTTTCATTTACTTAATAGAGCCAATATGACTGTAATTAAAGTATTGACTTGGATTCAGGAAAACCTGAATTTAAATCCTATCTTTGGCATCTATTAGCTGTATGATCCTTAGGTAAGTCACTTGAACTATGGGGGTTTCAAGCGAGGGTTGAACCCTGCAGGGGTTCAACTTTATTTTGGTGGAGGTAGTTTCCAAACTGTGGAAATCACAGATTCTTCCTGTGTTTTGATTTACCAGGCAGGTGTGATTTTGAGTAATTTGGATATATTATGTAACACAGCAGAGAATTCCTCATTCACTGGGCCCAATTTTGGTATAGTAAAGAGAGCACTGAATTTGAAGTCACAGGACTGGATTTCAAATCTTGTACAAGTCAACCTCTTTGGGCATCAGATTCCCCCCTGTGAAATGAGGACTTTTGACTAGATCATGGGTTCCCAAAGTGGGTGATACAGCCCCCTGGAGGCAGAATGATTCAGGGGAACAGCAGTAGTTTGAAATGATGTAAATTTCAAAAAACAAACAAAAAAAATTAAAGGATTAAAAAAGGTAGATTTCTAAGGGACACAGTAATTTTTTTTAAAGGGAGAAGTACACCAAATAAGTTTGGGAACCTCTGAATTAGACTAAGGCTTTCTAAATTCCTTTCCAACTCTGTTTTTATAATTCTACAATCCATTTTAACCTTCCAAAGATCAGCCTCTGACTAAGATTCATTGATAATGAATATTCTTTTAATTTCTTATTCTTGCCTTACTGTTATTGCTAAGATTTTCAAAACTGTTTGGCAGGAGTTATGAGAGTAGACATCCATGTTTAATAGATATTTTTAATGTGTTGTTTCTAGGCTTTTTGCATTGTGTACAATCTTAGCTCAGTTTCAAACATAATCATTTTATGTTATGGAAAGAGCTATTCTAGCATATTTTAAATGTAGTTAAACCTAATAATAGCTAGAATTTATATAGCACTTTATAAGGTTTGTAAAGCACTTTACAAATATTATCTCATTTTATCTTCATGGTAACTCTGGGAGTTGGTGCTGTTACTATTTCCCATTTTACTGATGAGTATAAGTGAGTGCTGTGTTTTATTGAAAGATTTCTTTGCATCTAAAGATAAGATTATGGAATTTTTGTGTTTTTCTCATGTTGGTAAGCTCAACCTGTTGTGGGAGAATGTTGTAGAGGGAACTTTTGGTAAGGTGCTGATTAGACTAAAAAGCCTCTGTTAAATGGCACAAGCTGCTCTTTGGAAGTTCAGAATGGATTGTAAAATTATAAAAACAGAGTTGGAAAGGAATTTAGAAAGCCTCAGTCTAGTCAAAAGCCCTCATTTCACAGGTTGGAAATTGAAGCCCAAAGAGGTTGACTTGTATAAGATTTGAACTCTAGTCCTGTGACTTCAAACTTAGTGCTCTCTCTCCAATTCTCATACCCTGGGATCCTGTGAAGTCAAATATATAAGCTATCATGTCTATTGCAAGGCAGTGCTAATTGGAAAGGTCACTGGACTTAGACCTGTGTTGGAGTTATCCTCATTTTAAGTCAATGGGGCAATATGGCTATCAGGAGAGCTAATTTGATCTTAGTTTGATGTGTTTCCATATATGATGAGATGATAGCCCTTTTATACTCTGTTTTGGTCAGACCACATATTTGAATTATTATGTTCAATGCTGTACACATATTTTATTGTTCAGTCATTCAGTTGCATCTGATTATTTGTGACCCCATGGGCCATAATATCTTCTGTAGAGTTTTCTTGGCAAAGATAATGGAATGGTTTGCCATTTCCTTCTCTGTTGAATCACTTTTGCCATAGCTGTCTACTCTGACCTGCCTATCTTGGGTAAGTCTTCACAACATAGCTTATGGTTTCACTGAGCTATGCAAGTCCCTCCACAAGGACAAGACAGTGATCTAGGAGAGGGGAGGCACATATTAGAAAAGACATTGGTAAGTCTTGGTAAGATTAGTAGAATCCTTCAGAGAAGGACAACCAGAATGGCAAAGGGCCTTGGTGGGATCATGTTCCTGAGAAGAACATTTGAAGGAACAAGGGATATGTAACATGGGGAAAAGAAGACTTTGGAGGAATATGATACAAATGTCTGAAGGCTACTAGGTAGAAGAGTGATTAGATGACATCTTTTCTGCATAGCTCCAGAGGTCAGAATGGGAACAACATGTGGAAGCTATAAAGTGGCAAAGCTTAATGTAAAGAAAAGATTCAGAATGATAAGAGCTGCCCCAAGGTGGTGTGAACAGTATCAGGAAGTTGTGGACTTGCCCTCACTTGAGGTATTCAAACAGTGCCGGGACATATCATACATTTTGTTCAGGGACAATTTGGACTAGACGACATTTGAAAACATTTTCAATGCTGAAATTCTTTGAGTCTATGGTTCTGCATCCTGGACCTGCTGCTTACAAATGGTTGGACCTAGGCACCTATGAAAGTCTCAATTTCCTCATCTGTAAGATGGGATCATAACCCCTGAACCATTTATCTTGTTATTTATATACAGTCAAAGGAGATAACATATGCAAAATACTTGATAAATCTTAAAGCATTGTATAAATATGAACTCATTATTGTTAATAAATATTTCCATTATTTGGTCTAAGTATATAATACTTTTGCAACTTTTTTTTTTTTTTGAAAAAGTGCTCTTGGTTTTTAGATTTAGAGGCAGAAAAAAAGATAACCTAGAACTTCTAATCATGTCATTTAAACATATTTTCACAGCATTGGTGTCTAGCTACCACCACAGTAAGAAAATAAGATACCACATTTTTAAGTTAAAGAAGTAACAGAACTGTCATTATCCACACTCTCTCCCTTACTCCATGCCACACACACACACACACACACACACACACACACACACACACAAGCATCCTGAACTACTTTAAGGGTTTTGTATCAGATAATTAATAAGCTCTTTTCTAGATCAAACTTTCCTCAAGTAATACCTAACTTTAAAAAATTCCTGCTGGCTAATTAAAGTTTTTTTTCCCTTTCCCTTTCTACTGGCTAAACAAACAGAAAGCTTAAAAATAACATTCAGACTCTGAAAGAGAAAATAAAGTATGGGAAGTTGTTTTTTTTTTAATCAGAGTGGAAATTTCTGTTTCCTTACCATACCCAGCTCTTTCATAGAACTGAATCTCCTTGCTTCTCCACACCCTGCGCCGCCCTCCCCCCCCCCCCCCCCAAAAAAAAAGAGAAATAAAAGCATTATAACTTCTTGGACACTACAAGCATTGTATAAGGTGAAATAACAACAAAAGGGGGGTTAGAAATACGAAGGTGAAGGAGAAAGAGGGGGAAACTGTGATAAAATAAGCAAACAGCTTACCAGAGGCACTCTTGTCCCTGGGAGAAGCTAGATGAAAGCTGGACTGTCCATTTTGAACAGTGCATCCACTGTCTTGAGAGCTGGATGGGAACGTCTAAGGAGTTCATTAATAAACATTTTCAGAGAAGTCTGAAAGTTCATTAATACATAGGCATTTCCTGATGTGCCACTTCATGAGCCAAAGTTCACCAGTCTTCTTTCTGCTGCGTCTATGGCAGGCCTGTGGAGGGAGCTTGGACGTACCAAGTAAAACCCCTCTCCTCCTCCTCTCAGTGAATAAATCCTAGTTATTTGTGTCTTCTGTCCCACACCCATTTGTAAATAGCATAGAGCAATGAGGAAGCACGGGGCCTGCCCAAACGCTTCTGAGAAGCTCAATGGATGGTCTAGTACAACATGCAGCAGGTGGTTTGTAGAAATAACAAAATGACGTGTCTGCTTGCAGAACCAGCCACTGTAGTGTTCCTTTAAAGCAAGAGCCAGGAATGCCTTTGGAAAGATTAGCCCAGGCAAATAAGATTATGGTAGACAATTAACTTGGGAACTACTCTTTATCTTAGGACTTTATAACTGAAGACTGAGTTTGTTTAAGTCTATCTTTGCCTACTCTATATCTGTCTAACCGTTTCCTCCCACATTGCTGTACTTCCTGTTTATTTTATCTCTGCCCTCTACCTGAAAAGCATTCCGAGCATTAGTTCAATTTACTAACATAGTAGAGAACATACTATAACCTTAGGGAGAATATACTTCAGTCGAATTGTAGTAGCAGTAAACAATTCTATTCAGTTTTGGACTTCATAGTGTAAGAGGGCCAAGGATATAGTGAGAGGGGGGGACCCAAAGGGCACTGGGGATGGCTAAGCAAGGAGAGGAGAAGGCTTGAGGAAAACACAGTTGTTGTTTTTAACTATTTGAAAGCCTGTCTATTGAAGCACAGAATGGATTTGGTCAGTAATGTGGTTTCCTCTAGATAATGATGATAGCTAACAATGACATAGTGCCTTTCAGGTTTGCAAAGCACTATGTTCACATGACCTCTTTTGATTCTGGGAAGTAGGTGATATTGTTGGCCTAATTTTGGGAATGAGGAAAATGAGCCTCAGAGCGATTTGACCTTGATTATATAGCCAGTAAGTGTCGGACGCTGAGGCAGAGCAAAGACTAATGATGGAATGTTCCTGGAAAGCAGATTTCAATTAATTGCAAGTAACAAAATTATTATTAATTTTGAATGTGAATTCAAGCATGGGACAGTCTTCTTCATGCAGGAGTGTGTTTGCTCTCATTAGTCTTGTTCCAGAGGAGATTGAATGACCGTTTGTCATGCTCTAAGTATGAGGTGAAAGAGATTCAGATGTTGAATGGGGATTGGGCTAGATGATACAAGATCTTTTTACGATTTTTCAAATATTTAAATTTTTATATTGCCAAGGAAGAGTCACATTTTTTAGTCATATACGTATAAAGCTTTTCAATCCTAGCACTTGTTTTGTCTCCTTGACTTACTGACTACTAACTCCTCAAATATTTCTTTCAGTCTTTCTTTTTGTGCTGATATAGAGGCACTCATAATCAACAAATTAGCAGTGGCTTACAGGCCTGTGGTTTCATAGAAACTAGATGCTCACAGTCCCTTAGTTTGGTAGATGTTGAACTCTCATGGGTTCATGATTTTACAGAAATAAGGGGCTCATAATCCTTTTCATTAAGGGTAGGGACTGTTTCTACCTTTTTTTGTATTCTTGGCACTTAGCATAATGTCTATAAATTCTGAAGAATTTAATAAATATTTAGAGGAGTCTGACTGGCTGGCTACAAAGCTGAACTAAAGCATAAGAAAGAATGTAACTAGAGGAGCAGAAAGTTAGAGAAGCAGACTTTAGAGAAAACTTTGGACAAAATGTAATAATTTTTGTCAGCATTTATATTTGGAACTTTTCCATTATTTTTGTTTTATAATAATTGCAATGATCCTGTCAGGTCTTCATTTTTAACTGTCTTAGTTTTATGAGTGTGGAAATCAAGATATTGTGTTAAACATAGTTTTGGGTCTTGTTCAGAATCAAACAAGATTATTAGAATCTGGTTTCATATGTATGAACCACATAATTCATTGCACTCAATTATATTATCATTAATAGTATTCTTGCATTATTTTATATATGAAACTTGCTATCCAAGGGACATAAGTTGTTTTTGCAATAAATGTATGTAGATTTTACTGTACTCTTGCATAAAGATGCCAAGAATATGCATCTATATATGAAGCAATTGGCCAAGGTTAGAGAGAGACTGTAGTATGTGGACATCCAGTTAAGCATTTATGAAACACTTGGTATAAACCATTTTGCTGAGTGAAGGAGATATGAAAGAAATCTCCCCATTTTCATACAGTCTAGTGGGAGAGAGAGGAATCCCAACACAGGTGGCTGTGATGACATATTACATTGCAGGCTCATATAGCAAAGTATTACAAGCAGAGTCAGAACTGGGGTGGAGAAACAGACTTTGCCTTTGGGCATGGAATTTATAGTTGCTGATAGTACTTATAGTCCTTCAGCAGTACAGAAAGAACAGGCATTAATGCCTAGTCAGCAAAAACAGTTACAGTATTGTATTGCATTGATATTAATGCAAAGTTGATATGCATACTGGTATGCAATTTTCGAATGTACTGTTGATGAATAATTCGTTGACATTTATTACATGATCCTTATGTGTTGTGTTTTTGCTTGTGACCTGCATGCTTACTATGTGCAATTTTATTATACGTTCCATATGTGATACATTACATGATACTTGTATTTGGTTGTGTATATATGAAACTATATCTATTGCATTAACGAAATGCAGGCAAGCCAGACTAGCTGAAGCATCAGAGCATAGCCAGGGGAGTGGAACCTCCAAGATGAGATTCTAATAGAGATAGCCCAGGAACCTGATGCCAAGAGGCAGTGCCCTCAGACTGCTGCCCTTGCTTCTAGGGCCATTGGGTAGGTGTGACCTGGCAAGCGCTTCTGCAAGTATTGCAGTCTCTACCTCAGCAGTCTCAGCTCCTGAAAGAAAGTTCTCACTTGGCACTTTCAAATCAATCACATTCAGTCATGGATGTGGTTTTATCAGTGGAAACAATACCAAAGAAGATGCATTGCTCTCTGCTCTGCTACTGTACCAAAGGACTATTAGATTTTTTCAATTTACTTACAGATGAAAGCTTCTGTGTGTGCTGTCTCCCACATTAAAACAGGAATTCCTTGAAAACAGGGGCTACCCCGCTTTTCTATTCTTATTACTAGTACTTTCTACGTAATAATAGATTAATAAATAGATTAATAATAATAGATTAATAAATCATCCCTTCCTTCCTCCCTCCCTCCCTTCCTTCCCTTCCTTCCTTTCCTCCTTTCTTTCCTCCTTCCCTCCCTCCTTCCCTCCCTTCCTTCCCTCCTCCTACCTTCCCTCCCTCTTTCCCTCCTTCCTTCCCTCCTTCCTCTGTGACATTTATCAGTGATTTTCATTGCAGTTTCCCCCTTGTTTTAAATTATTTCCTTAAATTGATTTTGTTTGTGCAGAGGACACAGTAGAATATTAAATGGGAATGCCCAAGTTGTAACTGGAGACATGGGACTAGATTTGGGGAGGAAATCAAAAGTCCCCTTCAGACCAATGCTACCCTGTTCCAAAGAATCACCGTCATAGCTCCCTTAACTCCACCTGTTATTGTTGGTCTCTGAACTATTTAATTGAACCTTAGCTTCTGCTTTTCCTCTGATAGCCTCAAAGCTTAGCAGCTGATACTTAACATGGTTGACTTGTGTGGCATGCTGCTCATCACAACACATATGGATTTCCTATTTAATGAATGAATTAGCCTGGCATCCACTATCAGGGAAGGTACTATAGAATGTTTTATTTCTATGAGTTATTAATGACCTGATGGTAGTGAATCAGTGCTATAAATTGTGAAAGGTCACAAATAGCAAGAAGAAATAAATAACATAAGCAAGGTGAGTAACTTTATCTCTCCCTGGCCAGCAGTTGCTGATTATAAAATAGGTGCTTTCTGTACCTCAGAAGGACGGTATGGAATGCTGATCAGCTAGCCCTAGGAGGAGGAGAGAGCCCTGGGTTTAGGCCTCTACAGAGCTGCAAACATTTGGGTGACATTTCTCTTTTCCCTGGGTTTTTTCTCTGGATTTCTTTGCTTTTATTGTTTGCTTTTTGGAAAGATCAGAGATAATTTCTAGAAAAGAACCCATATTTACAAAAATATTTATAGCAGCTCTTTTTGTGGTGGCAAAGAATTGGAACATGGGAGTTGTTCATCAGTTGGGGAATGCCTGAACAAACTGTGGTATATGAAGTAATGAATACTATTGTGCCGTAAGAAATGATGAGCAAGCAGACTTCAGAAAAACCTGAAAAGATTTATATGAACTGAACTGATGCTGAGTGAAGTGAGCAGAACCAGGAGAACATTGTACACAGTAACAACAACATTGTATTGCCACTGACTTTGATAGACTTAGCTCTTCTCAGTAATGCAAGGATCTAGGACAACTCCAAAAAACTTGGAAAATGCTACCCTCTACATACAAAGAACTTTGGAATCTGAATGCAGGTGGAATCATACTATTTGCTCTCTCTCTCTTTTTTGGGGGGAGTGTTTTGTTTTTTTTTCTTTCTTGTGGTTCCTCCCATTGGTGCTAATTCTTCTTTACAACATGACAAATATGAAAATATGTTTAATATGAATGTATATGCAGAGCCTATATCAGAGTGCATGCAGTCTTGGGGAGGGGGTAGCTGAGGGAGTGGGAGAAAATTTCAAATTCAAAATCGTGTGGAGCTGGAAGTTGAAAAATGAAAATAAATTCATTAAAAAGAGAATCAGGTAAATAATTTAGGCAAATCTTACAGGTAAGTTCCTCCCCACTTGCATATTTCTAAAACAACCCAAACAGCAACAACAACAGAAACTGTGGGCCTTTTCTCCTGCCTGTTTTCTTCACATGCTGGCCCAGACATTTTACTTGCACTTAGTTTGATAATGGTTAATATATTAAAATTGTCTACTCTAGGAGACTCTGCTTCTGGGAGTTAGAGACCAGGTCCATTTATCTTGCTTGCTTCTGGAGCTAGTCATGTGTATCTACATAGGTATATTTCTAAATATTCCTATTTAAGGAGTATGGAAGTCTTAGATATCTGTTAAAAAATATTTCTTCTCAGTCTCATGCCTGTTTACCTCTACACCTGTAAAATCTTAGATTGGAAGTGACTCATGAGGTTAGAACATCATTGGTTCGTTGGTTTATAGCTGCAAAGGATCTAAGAGTTCACCTATCCAAATTCCTCATTTTATAGATGAAGAATTGGTGGCCCTGCATGTCAAGTGACTTGTCCAAGGTCATACAGGTGAGTGGTTAGGAAAAGGGTTTGAACCAAATTCTTCTGATGCCAGATCTCATGCCCTCTCTGTGCTGTGCTGTTTTTACTTAGTTCATCTTCCTTAAGAAAGGAATTTCTTCCCTTTGCTCCTCTAGTCAACCCTCATTCAGTCTCAGTTTGAATACTTCTAGGGACTCTTACTACTTTTCAAGGTCTGTTCTAATTATTACAATATTCTTCTTTTTACTGAGCTGAAATCTGTTTTCCTGTCTTTTCCACCCATTGATCCTAATTCTTCCCTCTGGGGTTATGCAAAATAAATCTAATTCTTTTTCCTACAAAAGGGCTTTTCAGATATCTGAAGAAAGTGTCCACATTTCCCATAGCTTTCTTTTCAGCAGGATAAACATTCCCACTTCCTTTAACCATTCCTCAGGAGAAATAGTTTTGAATTCTCATTTTCACTTTTTTCTAAAGGAAAATGAGATAATTTTCCTGTATGAGAACAGGAATTATCCTATCTCCAGTGTTGAATATGGTGTTTAGTACACAGCGGATATTCAGTAAATGCTTGATTATAATGTTATCATTCTCAGCAGAGATAGGTTCTGTTCTGCTGTTCATTCTTCATTTTTGAAGAGGATAGAGGACACCATGAATTATGTCTTGACTTGCATGTGAATTAGATCTAAGTGATGTAGAATTATGCAGTGTCATCAGCCTCACTCTTCCTGAGTCATTGAAGTCTAGTGTCAAGACAAAAGTCTGGTGATGGCCCAGGATGAAGGATGATAAGGGCCAGGAAGAAAGCAGGATCCAGGCTGGTGTGTGGAGTAGGGCTAGGGCCAGAATTTGCATTAAAATAAGTTAAAATGAACTTATTTGGTTCACCTCTGTACCAAAGTGAGGCATCCAAGGAGAAACTCAATGAGGATTCACTACTATCAACAGGAAAATAGCATGTGAATAAACCATACTGAGAATGCAGCAGTCAGAGAGTGGAGCTTCTGAACAAGGAAATGATAAAGGTAAGAAAAACTAATCCAAAGGGGGAAGATATATGAGTGGGTATAATTTGAAGTGATTGTGGACCAAACATCTCTTTTCCACTTTATCTCCAGGTATTGTCCCACACAAATTCTCTGTGCTGGCTAGCTGTTGATTTTTTATTGTCCCCAAGACACCATGAATCTCGGAGCTTGATGTTTTTTCACCTGAAATCACACTCTATCTCATGTCTGCCTAGCTAATTTCTATGTTGGTGGTGTTGTTCAGCCATTTTTCAATTGTGTCTGACTCTTTGTGACCCCATTTGGGATTTTTTTATTGGAGTGGTTTACCATTTCCTTCTCCAGCTCATTTTACAGATGAAGAAACTGAGGCAAAGAGGGCTAAGTGACCTGCCCAGAGTTACACAGCTAGTACACATCTGAGGCCATATTTGAACTCAGGAAGATGAGTCTTCTTGACTCCAGGCCTGGCACACTATCTATTGAGCCACCTATCTGCCATTTACTTTTTAACCATTCTTCAAATCCTAGTTCCTGAGGCCTTTCATGATCCCTACTAGTGGTTGGTTAACTCTCCCTCTCAATTCCTACAGTTCAAGTGTGACTAGATAATACTTATTGCTCCACTATATTTTGACCATTGATTTGACAGTTAATACAGAATTCCTGTCTGGCTGTATATTGTACTAGAAATGAAGGAGTTCTTAATCTGGAGTTTGTGAACTTTCAAAAAAATATTTTGTAGCTATTTCAATATAATTGCTTTTTGGTAATTCTGTATATTTAAAAACATTCCTTGAGAATGGATCCATACATTTCATCAGATCGTCAAAGGGTTCCATGCTACAAACAAGGCTAAGAATACTTGTAACTATACGATCTCTGAAGTTGCTACTGGGGGCATGGGTTAGGGACCCACCAAGAACATAGTGACATTTCAGTGGGAAGTATGTAAAATATACTAGATAATTACCACCACCACCACCACCTCTACTACTGCTTCTACTACTACTACTTCTACTGTTACCACCACTACTAAACAACTGGTTGGTTATTGTCCTTCATTCTCAAAGAGGACCGAAATGACATCACCATGATAAAGTGAAGTTTCAACGTGTAAAAGTATGTCTGATCAGACCAATACAAGTTCGGAATGCTCTACCACAGATTGATCACAGATAGTCAGTGTGAATATTTGGGGTGGATACTCCAAATTTGTGCATCCTACATTTCCTTTGTGCTGTCTCAATTCTACTTTGCTCATAGAGTACAGCACCTTTTCTTATGTGGGCATACCATGCTGAGCGGTCCTGTGCCAGTGTCTCCCATGTTGCAGTCAAATCCAAAGTTCTTGAGAGAGACCTTGAGAGTGTCCTTGTATCAGCCCCATGTGAGTTCTCCATAAAATAATCTTTTTGGCAAGTGTACATTTTGCATTCAGACAACATGGCCAGCGCATTGGAGTTACGCTCTCTGAAGCATAGTTTGAATGTTTGGCAGTTTAGCTCGAGTAAGGACTTCAGTGTCTGGTACCTTAGCTTGCCAGGCGAAATTGTCTGCTTACCCAACCCTGGCCTGATTACCATGGCAGGTGGGGAATCCCACTGTGTGGTCAAAACACAAAAAAATATAGAAAATGTACAAAAATATCTGTAAAGGATGATTCCACTCACCATCGGCACATGGAACATGTGCACACTTTTAGGCAACACAAAATCCAGTAGACCTTAAAGACAAACTGCTCTTGTTGCAAGAGCAATATCCAAATAGCAGCCCTGAGTGAAACAAGGTTGGCAAATGAAGGCCAGCTTACTGAAGTTGGAGCTGGATACACATTTTTCTGGAGTGGGTTCAGTGAAGGGGAGTGCCATGAAGCTGGCATAGGTTTTGCAATCAAAACTAATTTAGTCAGCAAGTTGATATGCCTGCCAAAAGGAGTGAATGACAGGCTCATGATAATGTGATTGCCCCTTGCAGGAAAACGCCATGCCACCATCATCAGTGCCTGTGCTCCCATTATGATGAACCCTGATAAGGTCAAAGAAAAATTTTATGAAGGCCTAGGGACCCTTATCATCAATGTGTCAAAAGAGGACAAGCTTATAATTCTGGATGACTTTAATGCTAGAGTAGGCTCAGACTACCAGACTTGGCAGGGAGTTCTAGGGAGGAATGGAGTTGGAAATAGCAACAACAATGGTCATTTACTGCTGAAGACTTGTGCATCACATGACTCTCTCATTACCAATACTGTTTTCTGTTTACCTAAACCCAATAAAACTTCATGGATGCCCCCTCACAGCAAACATTGATTGTAAGGAGAAGAGACAGACAAGATGTGAGAGTGACAAAGGCAATGTGTGGTGCAGAGTGCTGGACTGATCATAGACTTATCCTTCCCAAGCTAAATATTCACTTTCATCCAAAGTACTTCCCACAAGTCAAAATGATGACCAGAAGAATTAATATCAACAAATTAGAACTCTTCTCTGATTGTGAACAATTTGTTGCTAACTTGGAGGGAAAGCTGAGCCAACACACAGTTGGCAAGAGTGGAGCAGAAAAGGAGAGGGCAGCTTTCAGAGATTTGGTCTACAGCACTGCATGTGCTCATCTGGGTCAGAACACTCGCAAACACCAAGACTGGTTTGATGATAATGGTGGGGAAATTCAGAAGCTGCCAAACAGGAAAATGAGAACTCCACAGGATTTACCAGCAGGATAGTTCATCCACCACTACTAAACAACTAGCATTTATATGGCCTACTAAGTCCCAGGCACCACGGTAAGTGCTTTTGCAAGTTTTATCTCATTTAATCCTCACAGCAACCCTGGAAGGCAGGTGTTATTATTGTCCCCATTTTACAGTTGAAGCTAGTAAATATGAGCCTGAATATGAACTCGAACCTTCTTGACTCTGGGTTTGGTTCTTTATCCACCATACCACATGGCTGCCTGGATAAGGACATGCTTTTGGGGAAGATCAATGTTAAAGCTGAATAGGTGCCAAGTGGAACAAAAGGGGAAGCGATCTACTTCTCAGCTAAAGTAGAGTAGTAAAGGAAGGTAAAAAGAACTCCTAAGCTAGAGATATCCATGCCTAAAGATGGACATGTATGTAGTAATAGACAGTGATGAGGACTCAGAAGGGAAAACAATTAGAGAATGCAAGGAGAGTGACCCGTAGATAGAAGGAAGGATTCCGGTAACCCTTATGTTAGTGCTTGGTATTGATAGATGGACTTAGGACAAGAATTGGTGCCCTGAATAGCAAATATAAGCCTCACAAAACATTACCATCACAAAGCATTCAATTAGTCTGTGACTCCTGAGGCATGGAGCATGGGCATGACTATTGAGAAAGAGATAGAGACCAGTGCCTTTCAAATCTGGGATACTATAATTCACTATACTGGTTTCTCTCAGTGTGTGTGTGTATCACACTATCCTCCAGCCAAAGGATGGAGGAACCATATGTTTTTTCCTCTCATTTATTCAGCTTCATTTTATTATACCATTGTGGTTGCTATTCTGAATTTTTAAAATAAGGATCTTATTCCCAAACAAATTCCCTAACACTCCCCACCATAGAATCAATCCAGACACTGACAAACCAAGAACTAGAGGGTGGCTGTTGTAAAAGGGATCATTTGTGTAAAATTCCCTGAGTCTGAATAAAAAGGGCTCCTATGTGGTACTTAGCTAAGTGGGGAGAGAAGATGAAAATGATGCAGAAGTCAGTGAAAATGCCAATTGAGGTATCTTCAAGTCATATAAGAAAAAGAAATGCATTAGAACAAAACAACTAAAACTCCCCCAACATTCTCTTAGTAGAGAGGATGGAGCCTAGGAGTCCATTAGATAAACTATAAAATATATTATTCATCAGTCTTGCCCCTCATCCTCCTTTAAATTAAAGAGAGGTTGCTTTAAATATTCTTTCTGATTTACAGCTGTGGAAATGTGTGGATACCTCTGGGCATGGTTAGCCAGCTCTTAGCATACATACCAATTAAGCTTACTTTGGCAGTAATCTCCATTTTCAGTCTCGCCCCTGAAGAGGAAATTTGTGAGTGTGTGTTAGTCAGTCAATAAGCATTTATTAAGCACCTACTCTGTGCCAGGTATTATGTTAAATCCTGGCGGTTAAAAGAAATTTCTGTTCTCAAGGAGCTCACAGTCTAATGGGGAAGAAAACATGCATACAACCAAACAGACAAAATATAGACAAGGTATAGACAGGATAAATTGGAGATAATCAATAGAGGGAAGGTGCTAGGATTAAAAGGGAACAGGGAGAGATGAGATTTTAACTGTGATTTGAAGGAAGTCAAGAGAGCCAGGAGGTAGGGATGAGGTGAGTGTTCAGGTCTGGAAAATAGCCGGTGAAAATGCTTGGAGTCTGGAAATATGGTGTTTTATGTGAGGAATGGGGAGGAAGTCAGAGTCACTGTATGGCTGAATGAAAGGGGGTGGGGGGCAGTATCACTGTGAGATCTGTGTTTTAGGATGATTACTTTAACAATTGAATGCAGGATGGAATGGAGTAAGGAGAGATTTGAGGTAGAGGGACAGCAGCCTATTAACAATGTGAAGTCATGAAGTTCTGGACCTGGATGGTGGCAATATTAGAGGAGAGAAGAGGACATATGTATGAGATGTTCTGAAGATAAAATTGACAGGACTCAGTTTAGATATGAGGAATGAAAGAGAGTGAGGAGTTGAGGATGGGATTGAGAGTATGGGTGACTGGGAAGAAATAGTGTCTTGTTATTGTTCAATTGTGTCTGACTCTTTGTGACCCATTTTCCTGGCAAAGATGCTGGAGTGATTTACTATTTCCTTCTCCAATTCATTTTAAGATAAAGAAATGGAGATAAACAGGGTACCCAGGGTCACACAGCTAGTAAGTGCCCAGGGTGAGATTTAAACTCAGGTCTTTTGGACTCCAGGCCCTGATCTCTATCCACTATGTTACCTAGCTGACCTGAGGATAGTGGTGTCCTTGACAGTAATAGGGAAGTTTGGAAGGGAGGGAGATGTTTTTGGAGAAAGATAATAGTTCAGTTTTGGACATATTGAGTTTTGTGAGTCTATGGGATCTCCAGTTTGAGATATCTCATAGGCAGTTGGAGATGCAAAGTTTGTAGGTTAGGAGAGAGGTTAGAGATAGATAAGTAGTCTTGAGAATCATCAGCATAGAGATGATAATTGAAACTATGGGAATCTTCAAGTGAAATAATATAGAGGAAGAAGAGAAGACCTGGAAGAGAGTCCCTGATGACTTTGAAGAGAGTGGTTTCCGTTGAAAAAAAGAGATTGGAAATCAGATTGTAGAATTAAAAAGAGAATGAAAACAAAGGAATATGAGTGGTGTGTGTGTGTGCGCGTGCACATGCACATATGTGTGCGTGTGTTGATATGATATTTTAAATTTTTTCCCCAAATTTATCAATTTATTTGTTTTCAATATTCAACAATCACTTTCATAAGTTCCATATTTTCTCCCCCTCCCTCCTCCAAAAGGCATGAAATCTTATATGGGCTCAGCACTTACATTCTTATTAAACTCGTTTTCACATTAGTCATGTCACATAGAAGAATTAAAACGAATGGGAGAAACTAAGAAAAACCAAACCAAACAGAACATAACAAAAGAGAAAATAGTCTGCTTAGCAAGAATATAAATTGTAAAACATTTTCCTCTGATGGTAGTGGTGATAGGATGGTGGTGATGGTGATGGGAGAGGTAGTCATATCTCCTCAGGTTCTGAAACAAATAGGCTTATATGGCATTTGCTGCAACGTATTTTACCCAGTAGGTTTGCTTCCAAATGTGGCCCAGGCTATGGATGACTTTGAATTTTTGTTGCCACTGGGATATATCAGACAGGATATCTGTCAGGATGGCTAGGCTGTTGCCTCACCCATGCTCAGCCTTCTGCAAATACCAGGAAGGATTCCAGCTTCCAGACTTTTGGTACTGACTCTTCTGACCTTTTGAGGCTTACAAGACTGTCATTGTTTTCAATACTCTTTCATCAACAAGCAGGGAGACTACAGGCATACTCTGGAGATGTTATAGGTTTGGTTCTAGACCATTGTAATAAAGTTAATATTGCAATGAATGAGTCACGTGATTTTTTTGGTTTCCAATACATATAAAAATTAAGTTACACTATCTTATAGTCTTTTAAGTGTGCGAGAGTATTATGTGAAAAAATGACATACTTCAGTCATCATGTAAACCTTCAGTGAGTTAGAATCTTTTGGTTGCTGATTGATCAGGGTGGTGGTTGCTAAAGGTTGGGGTGGCGCTGGCAATTTCTTAAAATAAGACAACAATTAAGTTTGCCACATTGATTGACTCTTCTTTTCCCTCTAACACTTAGAGGGTGTTGTAGAGTTACAGGGAACAGGGATGCTGGAGGAGAGAAATGGGGGTGGCAGTTGGTGGAAGAGTCAGAACACATACAGCATTTATTAAGTTTTCTATCTTATATCTTGTAGTGCCCCAAAAGAATTACAACAGTAACATCAAAGAAAACTGATCACAGATCACCATAACAGATACTATAATAATAATGAAAAAGTTTGAAATATTGGGACAATGATCAAAATATCATGTGAACACATGCTGTTGGAGAAATAGCACTGATAGACTTGTTCTGACACAGGGCTGCCACAAACCTTCATTTTGTAAAAAACTCAGTATCTGCAAAAAACAACAAAATGAAGCATAATGAAATGAGGTGTGTCTGTAAGTACAGCAGAAAGAGAAGCAACCACAAGGCCATATATCCACAGGCTACATGGCAGCAATCCAAGTGTTGATACCCCTGAGACTTTTCCCTGACTCTGCCCTTACCAGTCTTTGCCTCTTCACTTAAACACAGTCAGGCAGAAGCTGACCAAGAAATACCTTGGTCACTTATGGCTTTTGTAAGTATACTCAGCTCGGCTGACCAGCTCATCCAAACGCTCTTTTTCTTTATATGGAAAGGGGTGGGGATGGGGAAAGACACAGGCATTTATTAGGCACTTACTTTGCTAAGCACTACAAATACTATCACAACTATATTGGGAGGTAGGTGCTAATATGGTAAGGGGACTGGAAATAGTCAGAATATTGGCACATGTGAATTGTGGATTAGAGCCCTTCCACTTGGAGCGTGGATTGAAATGAGGATCAAGGCTCTTTTATTTTCAAAAAGCACACTCTCTAGCCTTTTTCACAAGGGTTGTCAGAAAGAAGAGATAGCTATACATGCCTTGAGGATGGAACTCCATTGGATAGGACTCTGTTACACTTTTAAAGTGATTTGCAAAATTAATGTAAATATAAGTATTATCTGCTATTATTTGTTTTCTGCAAATACTGAAGTAGAAAAGAGCAGGAATTTACCAACTGAAACCAATCAGTTTAGATAAGAAGGATACCCTTAGGTGTTTCATTCTATTCCCCACTTTGAAGTGCCTGGAGCAATCCGTACTAGTCACCAAGTTGATCATGGTAGCAGACTTTTGTAGAGTACTTTAAGACTTTTAAAATGCTTTACATATGTTACCTCATTTGGTCTTTACAACAACCATATAAAGGTAGATAGTATAACAATTGCTCTCCAAAGGAAGCTAAATTTGGATGACCAAAAGATGCCCAGTTGACTTGGGTTTTACTGACTAGTTTCCCTTCCTGTCCCTCCTCTCCTCTCCTCTCCCCTCCTTTTCCTTCCTTTCTCTTTCCCTTAAACCTCCTGCACAGTGAAGCTCAGGCACTCTGGGGCCCCTGGCCCCTGCCTCAAGTCTCTCTTCTGTACCCTTCTGGCTAAAGAGTAATTATCAACAGTAGCTGTTGCCATTTCCCTCCAGCCTGAGGTCTTTCTTTTCTTTGCCTGGTTAAAGGAACCATGCCCTGACTACTTCTTAAACAGGCCTATTCAATGTATGGGCGTTACCTCACCCTAAGTGAGTACCTGCATAGACCTTTGGCCTAAAGGGGCCAAGGTCTCGCAGTGCATCCTGGGTCGTCTCCAGTCATCTTGAGGAATATCAGATCACTGGATTCAGATGGTTCTGAAGGAGAAGTGAAGCTGGTGACCTTGCATAGCCCTTCCTCACCCAAAACAAAGTCAAGTGCAAGTCATGTCATCATTTCTCTGATGGCATGGTCTTCAGCAACAAAGGATGAACACAACAATTGCTCAAGGTTACATAATTTGAATTCAAATTAGAACTACATCTTCTGAGAAAGTACAAAAGCAGTTACAGTTAGAAAGGGATTATGGAATTAAGAACTGGAAGACACCTTAGACATCAGCTTGTCCAATCCCTCATTTTATTTACTTTTGAAATTTTAATTTTTACTTAATAAGCATTTATTTTTTCTTCATTGATTTCCCATTTTTACTCCTCCCAAAATATTGAGAAAAACATTAAGAAAAAAAAAGATAAAATCCTTGGAGCAAATATGTCTAGTCAAGCAAAACAAATTCTTGCATTGACCATATCCAAAAATATGTACCTCATTTTGTGTCTTGAAGCAATCTATCTAGCATTTTATCAAGAGGTGAGTATAGTCAATCATCTCATTGTTCAGAATTCTTGTGTCTTGCAAAGTTTTTTGCCTTTATAATATTGTTATTAATGAATAAATTACTCTCCTGGGTCTGCACATATCACACTACATCAGTTCATACAAATTTTCCCAGCTCCTCTGCAACCATCCCTTTCATAATTTCTTGTGAAATAAGAATAATAATGAATAAATTTTATTGTATTCAAATATAACAGTTTGTTCAGCCATTCCTTATTTGATGGACATACATCTTTATTTTCCAATTCATTGCCACCATAGAAAAACTTTGCTGTGAGTATTTTTGTACATTTGGGTCCTTTTCCTCTTTCTTTGAGCTCTCTGGGGTATAGGCCTAGTGGTGGTATCACTACATCAAAGGATATAGTAATAGTATCACTGGGTCAAGGTTTAGTGACTTTGGGGGCATAGTGCCATTCCCCCTTATTTTACAGATGGAGAATTTGAGTCCTAGAAAGGGGAAGTGAATTTCTCAGGGTGACATAGGTAATCTATGTCAAAGTTGGGATTGGCAAGCAGTGTGGTAATGGTGAAAGGGACATCTGAGTCTTGGGTCAGAAGATCCAGGCTAAATATAACCCTTGATAGACTTTCTTTCCCCTTGGGCAAATAGCTTGAATCTCTGAGCTTCAGTTTCCTTATCTGTAAAATGAAGGGATTAGACTAAGTGACTTTTGAGGAACCTTCCAATTCTAGAGCAGCAATCCTACTGAACTCAGGACTTTTAAACCAGAGCTCTTTCTACTATGCTGTTCTGGATTAACTGATGAGAAGGTGATCACACACACAGTTGTTTTTTCTTGCTTGCAAGTATTTTTATTTAAATGCCATTTTTGAGGAAGGTAGGTTTTAGATCTTATTGAAGGCAGCAGTATCCATGGATTGCACACAGTCTTCAAAGGCTGTTCCTCTAGCATCTGTCTACTTCACTCAAAACATAGTCCAGTGCAAGTCATGTCATCACTTCTCTGATGTCATGGTCTTCTTTGAAAATGAAGGAACACCAAAAACAGCCACCGGAGAGTTTGGTACGAGTCGGCAGGTGGTGGGCCTGAGACAGCATCATGTGCTGCAAGGTCAGCCTGGGATGACACAAACCCCTCCATGTAGCTCTTGTTGGTCAGGAAGTCACTGAGGAACTGCAGGTCCAGGGGTGGTGGTGGGAGGGATGGGTAAGAGGAAGTGGATGCAGAGTTTAAAGTTAAAGTTAAAACAGTAATGGCACTTGCCGTGGCCCCATCTTGGGAGGTTTTCCTCTTTTCAGTTGTGCCCCTCAATATTTTTATCTTGACAGAAGAGCTAAGAAGACAAACTTTTTTGAACAAAAGTTAAAAAAAAATAAATGAAAGTTTAGACTTCAATACTAGTGTGTTTGTATTTAATAATATCCAAGAGCCAGCATGTATATAGCTCTTACTATGTTCCAGGCACTTTGTTAAACACTTCTGCAAACATTATCTCATTTTAATCCGCATGTCAGCTCTGGAAGGTAGGTCTATTATTAGCCTCATTTTGAAGCCTGGGGCAAACAGAGGTTAAATGATTTACCCAAGGTCCCTTGGGTATTAGAGGCTGATTTTGAACTCATGTCTTTCTGACTCTAGACCAAGTGCTCTGTCTACTATTTCATTAGCTATTAAAAGCTTGGAGCTGCACCAAGACTTTTGGGACACCTATTATTACAGTACAATGTTAAAAGTAATAATGTAGAGTAAAATCCATTAGTTCTGCATTTACAGAAGAAATATCCCATGTTTGAGGAAGAAGCACAAATGTAAACAGCTGAATATTTTAACAAGCCATAGATGCACTGCTCATCAAGGTTTCTATTTCACATTTCCTCCAAATAAAACCAGTTTTTATCCATTCCCACTCAGAAGGCACATTTCAAGCCAATCTTTGTTGCTTCAAGATTTGAGGAAATGGAGCTTTTCTATATATCCTACAGTAGCTATGGGAGTGAGGTTTTTTTTTCCTTTAAAATTTAGTAGGAAATAAAAGTAACAAATGAATAGGAGGTAAGGATCAAGGAGGGGGTGACTGTATTCTTTGAACTAAGCTTTGCGGAGGGCTTCTATGTGAGCTTTAAGGAACTTAAAAACCAATATACTCATATCCTCCAGCATGCAGGCTTATCAACCATTCAGCAACACCCTCAGAGGAATATATGGAATGGCATTTATCCCATAATCATATATTTTACCTCTCTCTATGGTGCTTCCCCAAAATATGTTACATACTACTCAATCTCCTGCTTTATTAGTCCAATACCCCAGATGACAACAAAGCTGCAGCAAATCTCCCTCAGTCTCTACAATGTCTTTTAAGCTACATATGACTTAAGAGGAATCTAGAAAACTCAAGGGTAGATCTTTCCATAACACAGAAAAGAGAAATTGCAAATATGTGGGAAAAAATGAACTTCTATTAATTTTCATTAATAAGTGAACAAGAATTTAACTGCTTAGTATGTGCCAGACTCTGTGGACACAAAGACAAAGAATGATACAATTCCTGTTTCCCAAGACTTTTTATCAATCATGCCAAGAACTATTGATTTACAGGGAGGTTTATTTTTTCCCTCTTTCTTCCAGAGGGTTTTAAGTTCAGAATGGTTCTAGTGTGTTTGCATTCACTATATTTTTTCTCTCCAAAACATTTGTCTCCATTAGAAAAAAGGTTTAGCATTTGCCTGTGAACCACGTAATTCACCTGGACCCAAAGTTGCACCATGACTGATACCAGCTCAATAGTGAATACTCTGTGGTCTCAAGGCGGGACCTCATACCAGGTAGAGCCTCACACCAAACTGAGACTCACACAACCTCCAGCAGAGTAAGCCTTCACTTATTGACCTGTGGGAAGATTTACTCTCATTAGTTGCTAAATTGGCTTTACCTAAGAACATCCATTCATTCACAAATTCAAGTGAGTAAGAGATAATTTGACCTCAGGACTGATTTTCCAGTTGGGCATTGTCACTGGATAAATGAGTTTTTCTTTTAAGTTTCTAAAGGTCACCAGGTCTCTCTTATCCTAACAAACAAAATATTTGCTATGACTCTGCAGTCATCTTAAACTCTCATCCTATTTCTCTATCCCTTTACCAAGAAACTTCTTGAAAAGCTAGGCAGTTAGGGTAGCCTGGTGGATAGAGTACTGGACTTGGAGTTGGGAAGATCTGAATTCCAATTCTGCCTCAGACATTTATTAGCTGGGTGACTCTGCTCAAGGAACAACTCTTGTGCCTCAACATTCTTGTCTGTAAAATGGGGATGATAATATCACCGATCTCACAGGATTGTTGAGAGGACCAAATGAAATAACATGCAGAGCACTTTGCAAACCTCAGAGTACTATATTAATGCTAGCTATTATAAGACTAATTTACAATGACTGCTTCTTCTTTTTCTCCATTCACTAGCTCCTATGTCCAGTATTTCAGATCATAATCACCCACCACATTACTTTCTTTAATACCATTAATGACCTCCTTGTTACTCATTTCAGTGGCCTTTTCTTAATCTTGTCTGTAGCATCTGGAGTTACTGACCACTCCCTTATTCTTCATATATTCTCCTCCGTTGACTTTCTTGATTCAGCATTCTTATAATTCTTTTACATTTCCAGTCCAGGCTTTCCTACCTTCATTGTTGCTTCCTCTTTTTTTCTAGTCACTAAATAACTGACTTCTTATAAGACTCTGTCTTCTCTTGTGTTCTTCTTTTCTCCAGTAATATGGAGGTAGGGGTATTCAAGGAGGACCAGCACTTCTGATGTGAGGCCTTGCCAAGGCGTTTTCGAGGCTACTCATTTACCTAGCACTCAGTGTTCATGTGGCTCCAAAAAGCAGGAGCATGTGCAGAAGCTGCTTCCTGATAAAATGTCCTGACAGACAGGCTGAACCAGCTTGAGGGTGACTGATGGGCCTCGAACCTATTGGTCATTTAGAAGGTTGTCTACCCCAAGCATGCGAAGACTTGCCCCAGGAGAATTGTCAGCTGAGAACAATTTTTCCAATGGCTATAAAAATGTCTGAAGAAGGTACTGTGGAGAGCTTAGTTAGACATTAAAGATGTAAAGATCACCTTCCATAATCCAGGCCATTGCCAGTTATTTCGAGTTTTGTCATGCCACTGGACTTTTATGACTCTGCGAGGCAGAGGACTTGGTGCAACTCTTCCTCATTCATGCCTGAGTCAAGACACCACCTCATGATGCCACTGCTTCTGAAGGAAAATGAAAGATATACTC